>JAWNGG020000192.1:207500-504562 GCA_036937485.2 Tetragonisca angustula
CGAGATCAGTTACCAATTATATGAACAAATTGCAAATAAAGCGCAAAAAATAATAACACGTCGTTAATGGCCCCCCTTCCTCTTTTTTCCCCTCCCCCAACCCCCTCTTTTCGTTGCACTTCGCACGTGTTGAAATTACGACACAAGGATAATCAATTATTGGGTGAGGATAATTTTCGTTTATTTTTTTGGTACCTTTTTTTTTTTTTTTTTTTATTGAGAGTTGCGAATATATATACAAAGGATGACGAACTAATAATAACTATTACATTAGAATCAAATAAACAAAGGTTATGATAGCATTAACGTGTGTTAATATTTGTTTAAATAACATAATGTTCGTATGTGTGTGTGTATCAAATTTTTCAAAAGATGTCACTGCATATGCCATGTGTCTCGTCGTCGTTTATTTATTCGTGTTCTTTTTTTTTGTTTTAATTATATATATATATATATATAAATAATTGCTTTTGCGCTATATCAACATGGGTTTCGATACATTCGATCCTCGAAAGGAAAAAACAAAAGTTCGAGTTCGAAGGTCAAATGTAATGGTCGAAGATTTGCTGCGTTCGAAAAGAAAGGAAAAGGAAAAGGAAAAAAAAAAAAAGAAAAAAAAAAGGACCGGATCCATCGAACATTTGTTAATTAAGATCGGCACTCGATCGATTTATATCAATTTATCCACTCGATGGAACGAACCATCTCTTTTTCCTTAACTCGACTAAAACGATAAACGATAAAAAGTTAGAATTTAGAAAAATAATTAACTACCACCTGATTAATATCTCCTTACATAACCCCCATTTTTTTTTCTTCTTTTGAATAAATAGTAACGCGATAATCGTTCTCGCGCGACAAACGAGCCGTGATTATGGTTTCACAGTTTGCGAATCGGGAGGTATATTTGTTTTTTACCGCTTTGTTTCTTCGTTTCTTTTCTTTGTAATATAACGCGGTAAGCTCGAGTGTATGAAAAGTGAAAAACATTTCTATGTCAACTTCAAAGACTCGTGTCCGCCATGTTTGTGACTTGTGCGTTTAAATCGCGACAATCGTGGATTCACTCGTCCGTGGCGGAGCCTAAGATCCAAGGGGTATGCGATTATTATTCGACGCAGATACAAAATCGTATAAAAAAATATGAACACGTTTCCATATTCGTCGAACATGTACTCTCGACGAGGATTTCTATTTCGATTCGCAATCGTGAAAACGCTCGAAACGATTCGATTGAAGTAAGCCAATGATACTTCCAACGTTTCTTCCCGCTCGTTTTACAATATTATAATCTCCGTATTTCGATCTGATCGCGTTGCAACTTTGCCGGTGTGGAGCTCTCCTTTGGACACATCCTTTAAGAAAAAAAGAGAAAAAAACAAAGAAAATAAATTCAACAGGGGGCGACAAATCGTTTCGTACAAAAGCAGTGTCGACTCCGTACGAAATATATCGTGAAGTTGGCGAAGAGACAGTGAGAACGACCTGTGTGTCTAACGGGCGCCAAAAAACTGCTAAAACTTTGTCATTTTTTTCCGTCTTAAATTCTCAACAATCGGGAGACGTTGTTGAAAACCTGACATTGATGCACTTTATTTTCTTGTTTCTCTTTTTTTTCTTCTCTTCTTTTTTATTGCTTTTTTCCCCATTTTCATTGCCACCAACATCGTCCTCGGTTCTTTTATTTTTCGTATAATAATAAAATATCTTTCCCTTAGGTGTAAGTCGATCGATCGATCGATCGATCCGCGCACTTCAACATCCGTCGCTTTGTCAATCCGCGCATGCTCGTCTCACACTCTCACGTCTCAAAAAAATATCTCCCCACTCGTGGAAACGCGTCGAATGATTTCTTTTTTGAAACAATTTCTCCAGCAACGCTGACAGTGATCAATAAATAGGTGTGTACGGATTTTCGTGCAAAATCTAAAGACACGAGAAAAAAAAAGAAAGATACAAATGTTACGCAACGTGTAACATGCAAAAATCTGTATAAAACATCTACGATCGAAGAATTCGTTAAAATACATCAGGGGAGCAAAGCAAATTTCTGCTCAGACTCTGTCTTTCTATATCGAAACTATTCCCCTAGAAATAAATATTTGCATAAAAATCCGCAGTTCGACAGGATTAAAATTTGAATCGAACTTGATGGTGAGTACGAGTCCCTCGAGAGCTACAACGCTAATGCTCCTCTCTCGGTCGTGTTTCCTCTGTCTGCGCGCCAGAGGATGCGCAGTCGCACACTACCAGTAAAAACTACTGCCAGTAGAAACACCATTGCGCTTTGTCAGACACATGGATCCTCGAACATCAACGCTTCTTGGATCTTTACCAGCGTGGTTTTATTATTACTAATTCTATTACTCGATTACTTTTACACTGGAACAACATACAGGGTGTCTCAGAGTTTAACAGCCAAGCTTGGTCAGCGTATATTACAAATATATATATATATATATAATCAAGCAAAAAAATGTAACACAAACATGACCATTCGAAGCTTTCTGATTAATCTGTTTTTAATATCTAATCGTCGTCGTCGTGAACAAAACTTCAAACAGAAAAGATGTGTCAAACGTAAATTAAAAATGAGCTTCGTAGGATTGCAAATTTCAATTTTTTCACTTTCCCGGCATTAATGGCGAGAATGACGAACACTTTTGTGAAATTGAACACCGACAATAATTGGCTATCGATTATGTTGACTATAAGCTTATTGCTGTCCTATAATATCACAGTAACAGTAAGTATTTTTTTTCTTTTTTCACTTCACCACCTATAGATAGTTAGTCTATGAAATTTGGCTGTTGAACCCTGGTAAAACTCTGTACGATTCGTTTCTTTTGTTTTTTTTTTCTTGTCGATTCGATTGCATCCTTTTAACCTGAAAATCATTCGACGATTCCTGTCGCCTCTCTCTCTCTCTTGACTACGATAATTACACGTTTCTTTTCATCACAAAAATAGAATTCTTAAAACTTAAACTCAGTTTCACTCTCTCGTATATTGTTTACCTCTCTTTCTCTCTCACTCTCACTCTCACGTTCATTTCATCCTTCATTTTTTTCTCCCCTCAACTTGTCTCTCCGCTACTCTTAATTTCTCCGTTACACGTACACTCATGGTGCAACCATTTGCTGAGAAGTATGCAGTTGACAAAATATGTTAATTGCGTTATCGGTCCGTCGATACATCGATATTCGTTCTTTTTTGTTTCTTCTTCTTTGCAGATAACTCGAAAGGATCACGTTACGCTACATAAATAAATTCGCCATTTATCGCTGGAAACGTTGCACGTGCCGAAGGTCGGTTCTCTCATTGCCGCGATAAATATTTTTACAATATAACAATCCATCTGACGCAATTTGGAGCGTACGATTAACGCAAAGGAGCGTGGACGATTAACAATTAAAAATGGCTTGAGCAATCGTTTGAAAAAAAAAAAAAAAAGAAAAGAAAAGCCGATCATGTTGTTTTGACGTCTATACTGCCTCTGGTACCGATACTTGTTACTATATAACATGCATGGTTAACGCAAGATGGCGCAAGCTGCGGCAATTAAAATTCACGAAAACTCAGTGTTGCAGGGGAAAAAGAAAAACGGTATATTTTAAACGTAAAATTGCAATAAATACACCAAGACTTTTACAATAGTCGAAATATATAATCGTTTAAATGTAGCTAAATGTAGTTATGTTACCTTAAGGAAAGATAAGAAAAGAAAAAAAAAGAGGAAAAATAAGGAAACGTAATTTCAGAAAAAAAAAAAAAAAAGAAAGAAAGAAAGATTAGGAGAGAAAGATTTGACACACTTGGGCAAAGGAACGACACACCTCGGCGCAATTCCTTAAGTTCACCACATCCGCGGAGTGCACGTAAACAAAGAAGGGCTGTAACAATTTCTCTACAACAATAGTCGCGTTCCTTCGTCTCGACTGTAACAACACGAAGAAAGTGAAAACGAAACGAAAAAAGTATTCGACGAGACTTCGTCAAAGGCGGGCAACAGTTCTGTATGAAACAAAATAAGGATAGTTCAGGACATACCCAATTGCATCAAGATATCGACACTTGAACGAAACGTCTTTGCTCTACACGTACACAGACTATTGCCATTATCTGCCTTTCTCAAAATTTTTTTCTTTTTTTTCCCTCTTGTCAAATGTTTCCTCCTCCTTCTCTCTCCCTCTCTCTCTCTCTCTCTCTCTCTCTCTCTCTCTCTCTCGCTCTTCTTCCCTCACGACTCCAGAGAAACCACCACGGGAAAAGAAAAGGAAAAAAAAATAAGAGAGCTGATCAACAACCTCGTCCAGTCGAAGCCGGATTTATACACGATTTCGAGCTATAGTTCGACACGCACTGCACACAGCTCAGTGAATACTTATCTCGCAAATTCTAATCGCCACCGTTATCGATAACAATAATTACATTGATCGTCGATAGTGATCGGTGATTCCGCTTCTTTAGTTCGATATATATATATTTATATTTATATCCATATTTATAATATATATATAGATATATCAAAAATATCCTTAATAAAATAGAGAATTTTAATATGTATAACGTACCATCAAGTACTCATTTTTTTTTCTTTTTTTTTTGTATTATAATTTTACCTACTATTATATATATATATATATATATATATATATATATATATATATAATAATACTGAACGTGTGCTGTGAATAAATAAATAATATATATATATATATTATTTATTTATTAACAACGCACGTTTAGTACCACGTATATGTATTTATATTTAATAATATACATATAATACTCGCGTCGACATTCTTTCCTATTGTTCACGCGCGCGTGCACACAACTGTACTCATGTACGCCCATGCACGTGTATATACGTACGTCTCTGTGTGTATACGTTTCCTTACGTTTTGCCACGTGAACTTTTTCCAGATTAGATTACACACACACACACTTCGAGTTCCTGGCCTTCTTCGTTTACTTCGCTTAACCGTTATACCGCTTCAAAGCTATTCATACATACATATATATATATATGTGTGTGTGTATATATATATATATATATATATATATATATATTCAAATTCGTATTTCAAGGATCGACTAAAAGACGATCGTAAAACATCTTACAATTGCTATTTAATTTATCAAAAAAAAAAAAAAAAAAGAAAAAAAAAATTATTCAAAGCGCCGTAACATACTTTAATAAGAAATTATATTATGATTTATTAAACTAAATGTATCATTCTCTAGTCGTACGGATGTTTGAAGACATTGCGACATATATTACAATACCGGATGATCTTGTGGTTATGACAATGCAATGTATACCATGATATAGCAATTTAAAAAATATCCCTAAATAGAAATCTCGGTAGTGAATCTTTCCATCGGTAATAATTAATGTACAAAATTTGTTTAACAATGATTCGACAACGTTGATTCAACGAACGAAGCTGCCAGAACACTCGAGAACAAAATGATTTCTCTCTCTCTCTCTCTCTCTCTCTGTTTTGAACTCGTAAAATATTCATTCGTCCGTGCGGTACAAAATCTACCTATATCCTCTCGTCGATCTTCTTTGACCGTTAATCGTCCTAGCTCAACACAGCCAAAAATTTGAAATTCAAAGCGGTAGATATGGATACACGTGACTCTTGAACCGATTTCAATTTCGCGCGAACGATTTTTTTTTTTTTTTTTTTTGGAGAGTGAACGCGTTAACTAGTGCATCTACTGTCAGGCGACAATATTCGAATATTAAGTTCGAAGAAAAAAAAAAGAAAGAAAAAAAAAGAGAGAGAAGAAAAGGTGCGATTAAGAAACGCAAGCTAAGTTACATAACAAATAAAACATGAAAAGATTTCCGGAGTATTTTTATTGATCCTTCAGAGGGGACAAAGAATGAACAGAGGACGAGCTCAGATACGTTTAAGTAGAAATATCTGGAATTCAACGGACGTCATCCCGTCAGACAAATCCTCTCTCTCTCTCTCTCGGTCGATCTCAATCGGTTCAAAAGTGAACTTATCCCTCGACTCGAATGATTTTCAATCTTGTTTCTCCACCATGATAGAACGTATCATCGTTCAACGGACAACGCTACAAGCGTCTCTCTCACACTTCCGGTTGCTTTCTCCCTCTCTCTCTCTCTCTCTCTCTTGCAACACAAGGTTCTCCCAGTCGCAGAATCCGATTGAAATTTACATTTTCAAGTTTTCATTTCATCTGTTGCTGCTACTATTTACAATTGATCGCGCGCGTTTTTTTTTCTTTTTTTTTTTTTTTCCTAAGGCAGTAATAACATAACCTCGAAACGACACGCGACGACCGAGTGCATCACGGGTCGCGTGTACGTTAGAGGATAATATTTTTGTTTCTCTTTCTTTCTTTCTTTCTTTCGACGATCGAACGTTTCGTTCGGCATTACTCCTTTTCACGTGGCGACCTCGCGCAGAAGAAAACAAATAAAAAGAAGGAAAAAAAAAAAAATCAAAGACGAAGGATTCGTTTCTGCTTGTTTCTCTCACTCTTTCAGTCTTTCGCTAGAAAAAAATTCATTCGATCAGCCTTTCGATCTTCCATCATCTCTCGTCAGAAAAAAAAAAAAAAAGATCTCGAAATCCTCGAACCACTCCTCGAAACTGGATCGTGTGCTGCACGATCAGCAAAGGAATCCTGCTCGATGATTAAAATTCATCGTGTTGCATAATTAATAATTGAATTACCGATAAATGAAATAATAATTAATATAATAATAATATTAATAATTGATTACAAACTAGAAATAATTATCAATTATGTACAGTGTGTAATATAATGGTATTGTTAAAGTAACATAATAAATAAACTCGAGGCAATAAGTCGACACCTACTTTATAGAAATGTGTTTACCAGTTTAAACGCGACGAACGTCTCAAACCCTTTCGCTCGACGTTCGTCACCGTTCTGGTATTATAATAAGAATTACTTTACAAGTCGTCTCATTACGCTCTCTCCTCCGATGAGCAAGCCAAAATATATATGTATATCTATATATTTTTCTTCCCCCCCCTTTTTTTCTCCCTAATGTACAATTAAATCTCTTTTAGGTGTCTATTATTATCTTTCTCGTCGTTATTCACGGCAAAAAGAAAAAAGAAGTCACATCCTATTTTCATTCCTTCCTCTCCCTCTCTCTCTCTCTCTCTCTTCCTCTAAAATTCCGCGGTACGTTTCTTTTCTTTCTTTTCGTTTTCTCTCAGGTAAGACAAAAATATATTCGGCGTACGGGAAATGTCGTAACGTTAACTGTACCGTGGCGCCAACTTGCAATTAGTCCCGTAAACACACGCAACTTCGTCTCGACACGAATCGACTATACCTCGTCTCAGGATATACGCGGAAAAAGGAACGAACTACCGATTTGTGAAACTGTTCTTCGAAGCATCACCGATCTCCCCGCGAGATCCCGCCAGACGCAGGATCTCAAAGAACACGTGTGATAGATATGTCTCTAGCAATAAACTGTTTCTTTTTTTCTCTCGTTTCTTTCTTTTTTGTTTTTTTTTTTTTTTGTTTTTTTTTCAAAGTTAACAACAGCAAGGCAAATATCAGTTTCTTCTCTTTTTCGTTCGTCGGGTATATGGTTCTCCTGTTTCTGTTCCTCATGAAAAATTTGAGGAAAAATAGTACACCTCCATCGAGGAGTTTCCTTTTCTATATATTTCTTTTTTTTTTCTTTAGAAATAAACGAAGATACAAAAGAAGATAAATTAAAGCCCCTCAATGTACAACCCTTTCGAGATACCCTAACACCCTTTTCTTTTGTCTCTTTAAATCTCCCGTTCGTTCCAACAATCGTTTGTCCCCTCCCTTTTTCTCTTTCTTTCTTTTCATTCGTTTACGTACATATAGCATTTGTATATGCGCATATGTAAATAAAAAACGAGAAAAAAAAGGTAAACAAACGATTGAATTAAAACAAAATGAAAAAAAGAGAAGAGTATACATATATATATCTCGAAAGCCTATATATTACGGGGCTTTAATCTCCCCTTTTTCATTTCTTCGTTTATATGCATGTATATATATACATATACATATATGCGTATAGCGTGTGTCTTGAGTTCGTCCAACATATATTCTGTCATTTAAAAACTAACGACTTCGTTCGCATTTATATATTTCTTTTTCTTTTTAATTTTTTTAGGCACTTTTCCTTGAAAACAGATTCCCTTCCTTACCATGTTTCGCCATTTTCTTTCACTTCTCTCGTTTCTTTTTTACACTGCTTGCTTTGGTTGTCAATGTAACAAGATCGTCAACAGAATTTGTTGTTTCCTCTCCAACATGCTCTCCTCTCTCGCCGTGTCGTGTCATTTCTCGACGAAACTATATATATATTTTTCTTTTCAACGTATGTATAAGATTCAAACATGCGTACAATTGTTCATCGTAGGACAGCATTTTCTGCACTCTATCCTTCCTTCTGCCTTTCTTTCGTGCTATTTCTTATTTTTTTTTCTTTCTGTGTCAAACATTTGCATATAAAGCAGATACCCTCGCGTAACTTTCTCGCAACATTTCCCTCCAACATCTCTCTCGCGATCGACATCGAAACGCAAAATTCATCACCTTCATTCTCATTTAGTTGTCACGAGCGATTCCACATTTGTTTCCCCCCTCCTTTTTTTCTTTTCTTTTCTTTTCTTTCTTACCCACAGGGTGTCGGGACAACGGAACCCCCTCGTCTAACAGAATTATAACATCTAGTAGTTTTGTTTACTTACACGTTCACCCCCGCCTTTGTCCGTTATATCTCATTTCTCGGCCGGTCTGGTGACCGTTTGCGGTATCACCGTCAACGATTTCGGTATTTTCGGCAATATAGGGATCTGGCTGCAGGTCTTGGTCGTCACCTGAATCGACTTGGGCAGGTTCAGGTTGTGCAGCAGGTTCTGCGTCGGGCTGTTCTCGTTGGCCAGCGTGCGCACGTCGCAGATCAACGGCTCGAAGTCGCTCCTGCTCTGCCGGCTCAGCATCTCCTGCTGCATCCTCAGGTGCTTCTGAAACTGCGTGTGCGCGGCTAGCTGCGCCTTCTGGTACTGCGTCGCTGTTTTCACGCTAGCCGTCGAACACGAATTGCCCGCGGTGCAGTTCGAACCGGCCGGCTGCTTCTCCGTGAGCATCTGCTGTTTCTGTTTCTTCAGGCTCTGCAGCCGTTTGAACTCGGGCTCGCTCAATTGGAACACCTTGCCGCCGGAGGATGCCGGCAGTTTCTGGCCGCTCTCCTTTCGTTTCGCGTTGCCGTTCGTCGGATTGGCGCTGGTAGACGGAAGATTCAGTCGTTGCAGATTGGGGGGCGGTTTCTTGATTATCGACACGCCGGGGTTCAGCTTCAGAACTCGGGGAGGGCTGCCTTTTGCAGACTGCGCGACGCTGGCGGACGACAGCTGTTTGGGAGTACTCGTGCACGGCAAAGAATGCTTGTCCCTCTCGAGGACGTAGCCGCCGCTCAGCCGACGAGAATTGTGATACTCCGAGGCGATCGGCTCCATTATCGGCTCGTCCATCTTCTCCGGCCCCTCGTACGATATCAAACGATTCTGCACGGAGGTCGAGTAATTGATGGCGTTTCGCGACGCATTCGGGGCCAACACCAAGTCGCCGGATCTGTAATACTTCTCCAGTAGTATCAAATGTCGGAGAAACGAGCTCTGGTTACCGTACGGTCTTTGCAGCTCTTGCCAGAGGAGTTTCGTGTCTCTGTCGTACTGTATCATAGTGGCGCACTTCTCCCATCCCTGGGGCGTTATCTCCCGGACGTTCGCGAACTCTATGTTGGCGTGGAGATTCATCTCCTCCTCGCCGGGGAAAAGGGTGCGAACACTGATCGAGGGATTAGCACCGAGTCTCTGCACAACCGGCGTGATGTCGTTATTCGCCCTTGGTTTCTTTGGCAATCTCGTCAACGTCACCTCCTTGTCCATCGCGAGGATCTCGACGACCTCGTTCGGGTTATCACAGGATATCGATGTATCCGACGTCGCGAACGAGTGCATGTCGAGCAGCTTGCGTTTCTTCAGTTTCTCCACGGTGCTCTCGATGCCGAGGAACTGCACGTCTATCGCGACGTTCTCGTCGTTCAAGCTTGCCTTCGCGGCACGGTTCTCGGTGTCCGCCTCGGTGTTCACCCCCTCGTTTTTAGTTGGCTCCGGGGTGGACTTCTCAGAGGCGGAGTTCGTCGTGCCGTCCGGCGATTTCGACGTTCCGGTCTTAGGCTGAGTGCTACACTTGTTCTTCTTCCTCTTGTCCTTGTCCTTGTCCTTATCCTTGTCCTTGGCCTGACTCTGAGAGGGATCTTCGTCCTCGGTTTCCAAAACCTCGATGTTGTGATAATGCAGGATCCTAGACACACGGCAGAAGAAACGAAACGTGAAAAAAAGAAGAATACGAGGAACGTAGCAAAGGAGAGAAAGTCGAGGTCGAGTAAGTGGACGAGAGGGGCCATTACCTTTTCCGGTAACTCTTGAAGAACGACTTGTGATTCGTGTTCATATTCTCCACGTCCTTGTATTTCAACTGCAGTTGCGTGAAATACCGACACAGTTTGCAAACGAATGTGCTGGCCGCCAGAATAACGGGGATCCCCTGCTGTCCAAGCAACTGATTCAACTCGTCGGTCTCCACGTTCGTCAGTTGATGAGTGTGATTTCTCGCTAGCCTACGTTTGCACAACGCACAGGCCAGGAATCGTTCGATTTTTGAGTAATGACCGACGCAGAACGACATGGACGTGTGTTGACTCGATTCCCAATCAATGTCCACCTGCGTAGAGAACAGGATTTGCATTAAAATTAACGATAATTCATATTAAAATTAATGGCGCAGACTTTACGACGGTACACCACCAACCTGCTTTTGCAGACCAGCTTTTATCTTGAGCAACCATCGACGTTTCACATGATGTCGTGCAGCGTCTCTACATTCGCGGGCCGAGCACTTGGACACCATGAGCTGTCTGTGCTGTTTCTGCGGCTTCGTTTGCATATTTGTTGGACTCGTATTTGCCTAAATATTACACGATGAAGAATTGAAATGAATTTGAAGACCAATAGAGTGCAAAATCTTTGTATAAAACCAACCTTTCTGTCCACGTGGCGGTAGCAAGCGTCGCACAAGCAAGAATCCTTGGTCAGATGTCTTTCTATGTTTAAAATCTTTTTGCGCCTCTCGTCGGACTTCATTTGAGCAAGATGCATCGGTGTGTCCAGAGAACCAAATTTCCCAAAACAATAACAACAGACGTCTGCGCACAAACGTCCTGGATGAATAGAGAAAGATGAGGATTTCTCTGGAATAACAAGTGACTGGCGATCCTTTGGTGCTGTGTCTTCGTTATCTTCGTCTATTACAACAGTAAGTAAGCCACAATTATCACACAGCCTTATAAAAAAAATACATTTAACGTTTGAACTTGATATGACTCTGATGGAGTGAATTAATTATTAGTTAAAGAATAAATGTTGTTAATAATCCGAAGCGGTAGCGCAAAGTGACATGCTTGTTATGGAGAATATACTATATAGTTATTACTAATACAATTTGCGGTAAATTTTTTCTCTCTCTTTTTTTTTTCAAAGTGATTTATGAATTAAAGAATTGCTTGACATTAGGTAGTAGTAAAAGGTCGCAGTTGAAGAAATAGTGACACTACAAAACGCAAAGTCAATTAACTGTTCAATTAAAAAGTCAAATATCAAGCGATTCTCTTCACAGTGATCTTCGAGAAAGGAAACGGGAACGTGTGTCTCAAAGCAGGACAAGGAACGATTAAGAATGTAGTTATTCCCGCAACCAGGATTACCGCAAGAGTGTCTGTGGTTAGTAGAGAACTTTCGGTTCGCACCAGAGCTGCTATCTCCCCAACCACTGGTTCCAAACTGAAAAACAAAAAAACAAAGAGCCACGTGATGAGTAAGTAATTCAATTTCCATCAATTCGTTTTACGATTCCGTGAATCTCACCTCCTTCTGAATAGTGTAGAAATTCTCAGGTGAATCTCCTTCACCGTCTCCGCGACCCTGTTTCAATACCATTTTCAACGGGGACCTCGATCGCCTCTTGTCCTTCTCCTTCTCCTTGTCCTTGTGAACACGGATTACGGTTCTCAGCGTGCCGGTGGACTGTTCCTTCTTCGCCTTCTGATGGTTCAATCGTTCGGCAGCCTTCTCCAACGGCTCCAAACCAAGAATTCCCAGGATCGACTCCTTCTTCGCTTTGTCCTCCGGCGTCTCCAGAATCTTTGGAGTGATATTGACGCTGCTGGACGACTCGCCGGACGTGGACGTCTCGTCAGAGTCTTTCTGCGAGGTCTCTGGTGTCTTTATCGGTTTGCAGTCGGCATCCAGGATATCCATATTCTCCGTCTGCTTCGTCACGTGGTTCTCGGACAAATTTCTGGACAACCTGTTGTTCTCGCACGTCTTTTTGCTTGGCTCTTTCGCGATGATCAGGTCGTTCTCCGACTTGCTTCTAACGTTATCAGCGGTGTCCTGGCACTTCTCCAAGCTTGCCCTGACTCCCTCGGAGAAGCCACGGAAATTCGTCGCGCACTCGGCGTTGTTTCCATATTTGTTCAAAAACGACCGGTTGTTCTCGTTGATCTTCGCCACCTCGTTGTCCAACAGGGTCTCCTCCTTGTTCTGCTGATCGTACCTTCGGATCTCCCGTTTCGGCCGTTTGTTCTTCAAATTGTTCAACTGATCCTCCTTGCGTTTCTTCGCCTCCCTGCTGCGTCTCGTGCGGGCCTGACGTTCCAGCTCGTTCGTCGTCTCCGTCTCAGTGCTGTTCTGAGTGTCGTCCGTGTCCTCGGTGATCACCTTCTGAATCTTCTCCTCCAACTCCTGCGTATCCTCCTCGTGCGACTTTTGGCAAGCTTCCTCCTCCAATTTCATCTTCGTGGTGCCCTCGTTCCTTTCCTTGTTGGAGGACGTTTGTTTCTTCGTTTTGTCCCGGGTTCTCAACACCCGTTTCTTATTGTCATCGCTGACGGCAGCAGATTTCTGTTCGTCCACGACATTGTTCAGTCTCTCTGGCTCTTCCCTCGCGGCGGTTGCTGTTGCATCATTGTTCTCTGAATTATTGTACGAAACATCTTTCTCCACGGCGCCGCCTTTATTGGAGTCGTTGTTATCTGCATCGTTGTTGCTTGCCACGCGTTCGTCGCCCCTTTCACCTTCGTTTGCATCTTTTCTCAGGTCCTCGACGAGGTTACACGTATCGCTGGAAACGGGGCTCGCTTTCAACTTTGGCGTGGAAACGGAGTCCTTTGCGAGCTGCGCCGTCGTCTCTGTCGCGGCCTCTTCCTCGGACCTCTCCACTTCTTTGGCATTCTCAGTTACCTCGACCTCGCTCTGTGCACCCGCGTTGTTCTCCTCGTCGACTTTGGCGACGCTTACCACCTCCTGCTTCTCGGTGTCCGTTGCGTCCTCCAGTTTACCAGGTAACGAGGGAACCTCCTCCGTTTTGCTTGTGGTTTCCGGCCTGCACTGCGTTTCGTTCGCGCTTGTTTCCAATTGATCCTCCGTTACCAATCTCTCCACCTCCCTGGTGATGCTCTCCAAAGTTTCTGCCTCGTCGGACACCGCAGCGACTCCGCTCGAAGAATCATTCTTCGCTTCGTCCTCGACTGTCTCGTCCGCTTTTACTTTCTCTTCAACAGCCGCCTCCTGCTGTACCTGTTTCGACGTGGCCGAAGTGCAAACGACCGAAGACTCTGAAACAACCGCTTTGCTCGTCGATTCGTCTCTAAGCGACTGGACATTTGAAATGACAATGTCAAAATCCTCGGATTTACCAGAATCGCCTGAGAGTTCCCCGCGACGGTCAGACTTCTGAGCCACCTTGTTCAATACTTTGCCTAACTTTTTCACAGCGTCGTCGTTCTCCGGCGGAGATGATCCCTTGTCGGTCGTCGTTCTCGAGGACTTTCTGGCGACGGCGCCAGCTTTCTTACCGTCGTCCGTGGCTCTCGTCGTCTGATCGTCCGCAACCTGTTCCTTCTCACGCTCCTCCGTCGAATCGGTCGCCTCGCTCGACTCCTCCTGTTGGTCCTTGGCTCCTCCCCTGTTGCTGTCGTTGATCTCTATGACGTGCAGCAGCTCGGGGCGATTCGCGTCGGTGTCAGGCGGTGGCTCGCTCTCCTGCACGTTCTGCGAATGCGTTTCGGCGAGCTCGATGTCACCCATGACTAGTTTCTCGATTTCTTTGGCAGTGTCGGCCACCTTCGGCTTCAGCTCCGCCACCGAGTTCTCCGTGCTGTCCGACTTGCTGATCTCGTTCCTCGAAATGGCAGACTTCTCCTCGTCCGTGTTCTCATCCAGCCCGAGTTTCTGCGACTCGGCGCTCAGCGGCGCGACGATCTCCTCCATCTTCGGCACGTCGAAGTTCTTGCTCAGACCGAGCCCCTTCTCCGGCCCGAAGATCTTGCTCTCGATGGACTTGGCGATCGTCAGCTTGATGTTCTCGATCATCTGGTCGATCTGCGACTTGGCGTTCCCGTCCGGCTTCTCCGTCCCGTAGAACGAGTTCACCGTCTTCTTCATGTCGATGTTCAAGCTGCTTCGCCGACCCTTCGACTTGTCCGTGAGTTTCGCCAGGATGCTGTCTTTCCTCGCTTGGTCCGCGTTGCTCTTCTTCACCTCCTCCTGCCCACCCGTCCGCGCGTACTCGCCGCCCTTCACCTCCACTTCGGTGGCGCTCTTCGCTTTCGTCTTCGAGCGAAGCGTCGGCCCGAGCTCGCTCGTCCTGTCGCCGTTGTTGTTGTTGTTGTTGTTGTTGTTGTTGTTGTTGTTGTTCTCCGTCTCCACGCCAGTCTGCGAGCTGTCCTCGTAGCTCTTCAGTTCCTCCTTGGCCGGCAAGGCGATCGCCTGGGGATCGTTGCAGCTGGACTCGGAGAAAGAAGACTCGGTGTCGACGTTGCCGTCCACGACAACCTCCTTGTCCGTGGAGACCTCCGAGCCGACTGGATCGTCCGAGTTCAATCGACGACGCTTCTTCGGGTCAAGGTCGACCGTGGTCAGGCCGGAGGTATGGTCCGACTGGCGTAACTTGCCATTACGCAGGCTTCGTTGACTGATGGACGCGTTCGACCTTTTCCTCAATTGGATTGCACTTTGAACGGAGTCCACCGTTGCCTCCTGGTTCTCGCCGTCGGAGGTGATCTTCCCGTCCGTTTCGCTGTCCGGCTCCTTCTTTATCTCAATGTCCGGCACCGTGCCCTCCTCGACGAACATCTTCCTGCTCCTCGTCACTTTCCCCTCTATTTTCTCTAGTCCCTGCTGGCTGTCCACCTCCGAGTCGCTCAACATTGAACAAGCGATCACCTCGTCTATGGTGAGGTCTATGGAGCTCTTGGTGTCCAGAAGCGACTTGGCCACTCTTACGTTGGCGCAGTCGATATTATCTCTGGCGGTGCTCTTCCTGCCCTTTGTGTATTTGTTGTCGGCGTCAGGCTTGATGCTGTTCCTCTTGAATGTCCCGGTGAATTTCGTCGGCTTGACGCTCCTAGGCAGAGAGTCTAGATTCTCCAGGCTTCGACCGCCCTTTCTGCTCAGCTTCGGGCTGCTCTTTGTACTGGATCCGGCAAGCGAGTCCGTGTCTCTGTCCGGAGTGACCTCACCCTCCACCTCGCTACTTTTTGGTATGAACTTGGTCTTTTTAGTCCTGAGATTATTCTTGGCACTTCTATTACCTCCGTCTATCCCGACGCTTTCACCCTCCGCCTCGTTCACGTGATTCTCTACCGTTTTCGAGCCGCCGATCTCGGCCGCCTTGATGCTGCTCTCCTCCGACAATTTGGCCCTCTTGGCCCTCGCTTGGCTCTTCTTGATGTCAGAGGTTATTCTGCATAAATTTCTACCGGTCACCTTCCTTGTAACTTTCGACTTAATTAAACTTGCCTTCGTTACTCTTAGTTTCTGCTTATGCTTCAGATTCCTGAGAACCTTCTTACGTGGCAGGCTTGCCTCCAACTTCGGGGGAAGTTGACTATCCGTTGCTACAGCCTCTATTACGTCCCTCGCTAGCTGCTGTTGCTTTAGACTCGACAAAGACTTGCCCTTTCTACTTTTAATCTCGTTGGACTGCAAGCCAGAATCATTATTCGCCTTCTGTTTTGCTTTGGAAGGCGCTAAGGGTTTCTTTTCCCTGGATGCCATCTCACTTCCACCCACATTGGGCTCCTGCAATTTCATTCATAATATGAAATTGCAAAACTGATTACTGACCAAACGATAATTACTACTATCATCCATGGTATTTAAAGCAATTTGTCCTGATTTTCCTATTAATAAAACAATACACGCTTAGAATGTAAGAAACAGAAATCTTGAATTTATTTGTGCTTGTCGTTCTTTGAAAGGTTGAAATATATTTTCATCTTTGAAAAAAATATGCAAAATACCAAATTAATTATGCTGAACTTTAAATTCTGCTTTTTTTTTCAAAAAATATTCAGCAAGAACAAAAAGCAGTTCCATCTATTTCCAATTAAGTATCAAATTTTGGTCAAATCATGTGTAGGTGGAACTAAATAACGTAAATCTTGATATATTTGGCCTTATTTAATTAGTGCATAAATGCTACGAGAAATACAATTATAATTACAAAAAATATTTCCATGTTTTTCAATTTGGTATTGAATTCTGACAGTCATGTGAAAGTAGAACTAAACAATATGATATACTTGGTCCTAATTAAGTAGAACATGAGTGATACAATATATAAATACAATTATATACAAATACTTTTTTGTAACAGCTATATATCACATCATATATGTGTGATATGTGCATAAAAGAATAAAATTATAAATGAAGAAAATGCACTATGTATATAAAAAATACTCAATAATAACAAAAGGTATTTCCATGTCTTTCAAACATCAAACTTTAATAGTCAAAGTGGAGCAAAATATACTTGGATTCTAATTAATTAGTACGTAAATTCTATAATAAATACAATTACATACAAATATTATTTGTAATTGCTACATATATATATATATACATGTACATATCTCATCATATATATACATGTGATGTGTGTGTATGTTACAAAAATAAAATTATAAATGAAAAAAATATATATTCCAAAAATACTCATTAACAACAAAATGTTTTCCAAACAGACATAAAATTTTAATAGTCATATGAAAGTGGAATTAAATAAATATAAATACTTGGACCCTAGTTAATTAGTACATAAATTCTATGATAAATACAATTGTGTACAAATATTTTTTGTAATTTCTACATATATGTGAAGTGTGTGTGTGTGTGAAATGTGTATGTATATGTGTGTCAGATAAAAGAATAAAATTACAAATGAAGAAAATATATATTCCAAAAATACTCATTACCAACAAAATGTTTTCCAAGCAGGCATAAAATTTTGATAGTCATATGAAAGTGTGAATTAAATAAATATGAATACTTGGGCCCTAATTAATTTGCACATAAATGTTATAATAAATACGACTATATACAAATATTTTTTATAGCTGCTGTATATCATATATACATATGTATGTGCGTGCATGTGTCGCATAAAAAAGCAAAATTTTTTCCAAGAAAAAAAAAAAAGAAAAAAAGAAAATTAAGAATGAAGAAAATATACCTTTCCTCTTTTTTTTTTTTAAGCACAGACAGGAATATAAATTGACTGTTTTACACCAAGTGGAAAAAAACTACATAATTCGTCTTGAACGTGAGCAAGGTGATCGGCCGACCGGATTGAGCGGGGTTGATAGATGCGGCCCTGGCGGTCAGAAAAATTACGTGACAAACTTTGCATTTACACGGATACACGGGCGCCTGTTCGCGCGAGCCAGGGGAATATCGCCTCGAAATATTTGCCGCAATATCTCGTGAATCGGGGCGGCGATCCCGCGAAATTTCGCACGGGTGGCAAGGGCGGGCCACACGCCAACTGGCCGCGATGGAAATCGGGGGGTTAGCCGTGCTGGGACCGTCGAAAATCACGCGAGAGATCGTCGCGGAAAAAAAAAATCGCCACGAATAAACAAAAGGTCGGGCCCCGACTCGAGATTTCCGTGGCTTATCCCGCGGTTGTCGGAAGGCTGTCGGGGTAATCGGCGGCGCGTACGCCCGGGCCGTCGGCAGTACTTACCTAGGAGGCGAGAAATCACCGCGGAGCAGCGTGGTTTTTGCGGGAAAAAACGGCGGAAAACAATTCTGTGAAAAGCACAGTCCCGTTGCAGGGTGTCTGTACGATGTCCCACTGTTTTGTGGCTACCGCCACCTGACGGCGGAGCACGCGACCTCTCCCAGGTCCATAGTCCGTTCGCGTTAACTCGACCAGCGATTTTCTGCAAAATTCAACCCCGTTCGCTTTACCCAGCCCGTTCTTCGCCGCATGTTCGCACAATGAAAATCACGTACTTACTATCGAGCCGGGAAACCGTCCGAGAGCAGGCTGGCGATGATCGGCAACGCTCCAGCGAAAATTTGGAACGCGGCACTTCGAAATCTATACAGTGTTCGCGATAACTGCGTGCCGCCGTTATTTGCTGAATTTTCACGTAATCACGGCGGCCAGGCGAGGCGTTCGTCTATCGGGATCGAGACCGGCCACGACCGCCTCACTGCGGAGAACGGGAAACGGCAGGAGTGCAAGCGCGTCGCCGAGAAATACCCCGATCTGGCACGAGAACGAAAAGGAAGACGCGCCCGTGCGCACCAATGGCGGCCACCGACCCTTATTTACTCAAATCAAAATGGCCGCCCTTCGGCTTTTCGCACGTACGAGACTTTCCACGCTCGTCCCGTACTATCCTGGCGAGGATCGTCTGCCCAGCGGGATTTCGCCGGTCATCGATCAGGTATTCTCTCAGGCTTGACGCTCGGCCTCGAGTGACACGTCCCCGAGATCCGAATCGCGTGACACGTTTTCCGTAATGATCGAGATATACCGACGAAGGGCCATGCCTGGGCGCCGCGAATCGGCCGCCAAGTGTCCATCGCCTGGCTTTTTGTTGAACTTTGTTTTTCGGGAATTTCGGTTTCTTTCTCTTTTTTTCATTTTTCCTTTCGTCGAAGACCGTGCATCTGGCATTTTTACGCTCGCGAAATTTCTTCGTCAAGGCTCTTTGCTATCGACGGAGACGCCAGAGATTAGTGGACCATTGCTTGAACGAGAAGACGAATTGTTAAAAATCGCTGAAGTTGAAAACGTGCAAAATGAAGTGCACGCCATGTTACAACACCGGAGAGAAGTGGACAGAATGAACCGTAGATGTATTTAGTAGAATTTGTAACTACGTTTCTTTGAAAGAAAAACGGCGTATTACTCTGTGCGAAATTTTCTTTTTATTTGGTTCCCCGCGGTAACCTATAAATATTTGTATACCTCTAATCAAAGCAACAATATTTAGGATTATACGATTGTTATGATATACATATATCACAAAAGATAAAATAGAATTTAATTTTAATCAAACATCTCATTTAAGATATTTTCATTCATATTAGATACAAAAGAGATGGGGAACTTACACGAGCTCACCCAAATATACAGATCCCTCTGAATATACGGATTACGAGGTAACGAAAGATCCAAAAGAATGGGAATACGTGGAACGTGTACTTAAATCAAAGGTCATACCTGCTCCCTGCTTAGAAAATAAGGAATATCCATCCGGGTGGAAACCACCTGTTGGTAAGTTTTATTTCGTGTACTGAAGCATAATGCCGTAACATTTATAATCGAGTTTGTTAATTTGTTCAATTACTTGATAGCCAAGCCGCACGATTATCCGTATTATATACCCCGGACGAAAAACTACATGCAACCAGTTTATCTCGAGATATTTCATCGAGGACTACGAAGAGTAACTATTGTCCGGAAAATTCACGGAGATATTTGGACATTAGAATCTGAATTAAAGGAATATATAGAGAAAAGGGTGAACAGACCAATAGGTATTCGCACCAACGAACTGTTGGGTGAAATTAAATTCAGAGGAGATTATGTAAATCTTGTTAAAGCATGGATGGACGAAAGAGGATTTTAAGTGCTGTAAATTAATAGCAAGATACGTTTTTCTTTGTAAATACAATGTAGAAAAACATTTTGTTGTTTGTCATTCTTTTTTGTTGAAACTCGAAAATAAATAATCGAAACACCATCGAAACCTCTGTGCCTTTGGATTTGATATTTAAATATTGATACAAAGTGTGTGAAATATAGAAATTTATTGTAGTATGTCGAAGAATCAACAACTTCATCTTTGTAAAAATATGCATTATATTTAAAACTATAGTTCACACAAACTAGTATATGGAAGATGAATTATAGTACGTATAGCAGCATACTTAAGTGGTATCCGTAATTTTTCTGTTTTCTATATCAAAAATCATGCTATATGCTTTTTTATTAAACAATAACAAATGAATAAAGTAACACCTTAAATCTATTTAAATTATTTTTGACATACATTAGAAACAATTTATAAATTAAATAATTTAATGCAGTCGTATGAAAAAGAATTTCTACAAATATAGAGATAAAGAAGTGAAATGTTATGTTACATATATTTCATTGAAATTTAATGACATTCGTATGAAACTAAAATAAATCCAAATACTGAGAAACGTGTGTTTGAACTAATTTTCGATCGGTATCGTAATATGAACGCAATGTAAGTTTCAAAAGATGAAAGCATCGAGTTGTCAGATCAGAGACTTACAGAAAGGAACATTTTTTTCTTCTGAAAATCACCCTATTTCAATACAGGATTCTAAGGGTTTGCATGTAAACTTTGATAATATCTTATCAGTTTTTTTTACGTTTATTTCATGCGAACAAAGTGTTCTGTTTAATAATAAGCATATGGCAAATTTTTACTTGAAAATTTTTCCCTGATTAAATTTACGTCCCTCCTTATCGGTACCGGTCCAGCTGAAGTATTGTTGAACCAACTGTTTTGTTTCTTCGTTAGTTGGATCTAATTTAGTCCAACTGTATGATTCGTAATCTACCTGCCAGTCTGGACTCAACTGTTTAAAAAAAAAATGCAATTGTTATTTCGAATTACAGAATTAAAAAGATATAAAGAGAAGAAAAGAATACCAACCGTGAAAGCAAGCTCCTGACCGCGCCAAACCCAAATACCACTGATGCTACTGTCGTTATCCGTACCAAAGAGACAGGCGCTGGCAAATGCAGCTTTTCGCATTTTATCTAATCGTTGATACATTCCACTTATGAGATTGCAAGACATGAAAACCTGTGCAAAGTAAGTAAAGGATACGCTAGAATGCAGAAACATAATGAAAACGACACTGTCGTTGATCAATTATATTTTTAATGTTACCTTCGTTAGCTCATTGTTATATTTGTATTCACCAAGCCAAATACTGTAATGGTCCGGATCGAACTTTTGCCAAAAGTAAGGTATAGACTTCGACTCATCTTCGTTAGAATAAAATCTCTTAAAATCATCAAGATCGAAAGTGCCTTTAGGTAATGTATCAAAAGGATTTGTATTTTTAGGTTCGGCGGCCAAAATAGCATCCGTTGGATCTAGATCTTCGACAGCCTCCTTCTTAGATTCTTTTGGTTCCTTCGATTCTTTCTTGGATTCCTTCTCCTTTTTTTCTTTCTTTGAAGACTACAAAATATTTGTAATTATAATCTGTTACTAAAATGTTATTAAACGTGGGTATTTTAACCATATAATTAAGGAAAAAGAAAATACCTTTCCTTGAGTTTCTGCAAATTTCTTTGGATCATATTCAAGAGTTTTCTCAGCCAATTTAAAGGCACCAATTACAGCCATTGACTCAGGCTGATAAATGACAGTTTGGAACCATCGATTTACATTCTGGTATGGTTTACGTAGATTTGGTTCGAGGATATATTGATACAAATGAAGTAATGTCATAGCTACACTAATATCTGCTAATGTCAATCGTTCTCCAACTAGATAAGTACGTGTGAGTAAATGAAAATTAAGGGCAGTTAGCGCTTTCTTTACATCATCCTTAGCATGTTCTACGTTCTGCAATTTTAAATTACAAAATCTCTCAATTTCGATCGTAAAAAAGTGAAAACTTCAAATTTGTACGCATATTGTTTGACACATATGTAGCAATCATACGCATTTGACAGTATGCTAATACTTAATATGTCTCCTTGAGTTACAAAAATAATCAATTATTCAATTATTTTTGCCTTTAAAGGAGAATTTGTAGAAGTAAATCTATCCATACCTGTTTATTATAAGGCATTATTCCAAGCAACGGAAATACCCAGGCGCAACTAGCTGGGAGAATCTCAGAATCAGCAAAGCCGAACCACTGGATGATTTCTGCACGTTCAAGATCAGTTTTGCCTCTCAACTGGTCATTGGCCACTAAGAAGTAAAAGTTTCCGTTATATACCAAATAATATCACTCGTACAACTGTGATATCATGTGACCCTACCATAATAAGCAATTGCATTGCTTTCTGTGATACACTTTCCGTCGCATGTTTCAAACGCTGGAACCTAACACAAAAGATTAATGTGCGTTGGTAAACAGTTGGAAATTGGAATCAACAACAAACAGCAAAGTTATTCTAGCAAGGTTGAGAGAAAACAATTGACAGAGAATTTGAAAATATTCTAATGTTCTACACGATCGCAGTTTCATTCACAAAACCATTCCATCTGTAAATACCCATGCAAGAAAAAAAAAAGGAAGAAAACATACCAGCTGGTATTTGCCTAGAAAAACGTAACATAAATAAAAGATGAAAATACCCGAGATTACAGGTAGCCTCACCTTGCCCAGTGGGAACTTCTTCAAGAATGCTTCTGTTTTATTCGTCTCGCCGAAAACGAAATCATCGGCGATCTTGATCTGGGCACCGGAATATTGAGCTGCAATGAGCACCTTGTAAGCTCTGAAGTTTTCCGGGTACGTGTAAAGTGTCTGAAATAAATCGGGCCTCCATTAGTTAATATCCACGTTGATATCCGTTTCTATCGGGATCTGTGTTTCCGTCTGTTCACCACGATCGCGATGCTTAGTAATTCGAATTGCACGAAAGGGACTTACTCCAGACGCCATTATATCCAGTTACGGGAAGAGGAAGTTGAAGGCCGGTAAAGATCGTTTTTCTCAAGTGCATCAAGTCCCTTCGCACTAATAGATACGGCCTTAAGACGTAGCCGCAATGCGCGCATCTCTCCACTCTCATGCGTGTGAAACGCATACGAAAATTTCGAATTTCGAAATATTTCTCTTTCGATTCGTGATGAGAAATATTTTTCACCTCTAATGTAATTGAAGGCAAATTACAAGGTAACGTGCAAGTAACGATTAATGGAGTACATTATTTCGATTGGCTGATCGGTGGAAATTTATGTTTTGCCAGGCATACATGAAATAGCCGAGTTTTTTTTCGAAAATAATTTTTTTTTATCGAGTATTCTTTTGAATGTCTCGTCAATTTCGTATGTAACACTGATCTAATAAATATAAAATAATGATAAATTATATATGCACGAAGGTATACATGTATTTTTGTTGCTATACCTGTATTTTAAATCTGCTGTTTCGTTGCTGTACATTTTTTGTTTGAACTAATTCTCATGCAATTTGCACTTTCTCTTTTCTTCTTTCTACATCTATAAAAATGCATATTTATGAAATCTGCGCTACACGATAACAGTGTGCCCGAAAATGGCAGCGTTGAAGGATGTTGTGCCCGTGTACAAAAATTTGAAAGACGAATGGGCGGCGACACCGTGTAATTTGAAGAAATGCGGCGAACTACTCAATCAATTAAAGGTGATCTATATACGAAGCGTGTAAAATATTTTCAGCATTTTCTCGATGAATGAACGACGTCAACATAACCTCTCGTCCATTGTGTCAAAAGCGTGTTGTCATCGTATTTTCACGATATAACATATCGATTAATTATTGAACAATTGATTTCCCTTTCAGGTTGGTCTTACGCATTTAATGTTTCTGCCAACATCGAATAGCACAGCCAGTCAAAATGAATTACTTATAGCACGTAAGTACAAACGTACTTATAAATTTTAACTTATAAATTGTTAATATATTTGCAAACTTGGGTTCGCAGGTGATATTTTAGAGATTGGTGCACAATGGAGCATCGTGACCGAAGATATACCTTCTTTCGAACGCTACATGGCGCAATTGAAGTGTTATTATTTCGATTATAAATCGGGATTGATGGAGTCTGCATACAAGTACCACCTTCTTGGCTTGAATCTGTTGTTCCTGCTATCTCAGAACCGCGTGGCCGAGTTTCACACAGAATTGGAATTACTGCCTTCAGATCAAATACAATCCAACGTTTATATCAGACACCCTCTGAGCTTGGAACAGTATTTAATGGAAGGTTCATACAACAAGATATTCTTGGCAAAGGGCAACGTGCCGGCAGCGTCTTACAATTTCTTCATAGATATTTTGTTGAATACCGTCCGGGACGAGATAGGAGCGTGCATGGAAAGTGCGTACGACAAGATCTCCATTCAGGACGCCTCGAGGATGTTGAATCTGAGCTCGGAGGATGACATGAAAGCGTTTGCAGCGAAAAAGAATTGGACCCTAGCGAAGGACAGTTATTTCTACTTCAGTACAACCAGCGAGAAGAAAACCGAAGAGCCAATTCCCAGTGCAGATTTGGCCACGCTAGCAATCGACTATGCAAGGGAACTTGAAATGATTGTTTAAATGTATGCATTTTCCCCTGTTAGGTATAAATAAAGTTTGTCATATAATTATTATAAACTCGTAGTTTGATTATACCTTTCTTGAACACTGTATGAAAATCTTACGTTGCAACGTAAAAATAGATAATAAAATGTATGAAAATACGGAGAATGGAGAACTTGAAGAAAAACTCGGCCGTTTCGAACTAAATGATTCATATGTCCTGCTTGCGTTCCAAATGTAAAGGGAAGTTTACAATCACTTGTAACTTTTGTGTTTTGTGTTTTCCTCCAGCATCGAGTCCAGGTGAAGATAGAAACATTAGCAATAATCACACTAATCGAAGTGTCTGTCAATCTAAAAGCTTGAAAATTTCCTCAATTAATTTGTACTTTCCGGATTTACTATTTTAGGTTACATTACAGCAAGTCTCCGCGGCACAACAAAAGGACCTGTCAAAATGCTTCGTACTTACGAAGGCATCCGATTTTTTTCGGATAAGCAAATGGTGATATTGGATATTGGCAGCGCATATACAAAGTACGTGCATTTATCTTTATAGAAAAAAAAAAAGAAAATTTTAACATGCTAATATATATTGACGCGTGATTTGAAAATAGATTTGGTTATGCTGGCGAACCTACTCCACGCGGTATAATAAGGACGGAAATCAAGTGTCCAGACACCAAAGAGCTTCGAAGAATTTATGATTACAAAGACACGGAGGATTTGTATCAACTGCTGGTCGAATTTCTTCACGCTTTGTTCTTCAAGTATAAATTTTATATGTTGTTTTTTGGTTTTGTCATGTGTATTAATTCTGTATTCTTTGACACAGGCATGTCGTGATAAGTCCAAAGGATGCTAGAATTGTCATTTTAGAATCCCTATTGGTTCCGACACAATTTAGGGACACGTTGGCCAAAGTATTGTTCAGGCACTTCGAAATTGGGTCATTGATGCTGTTATCCACTCATTTAGCAACTATCAGCACCTTGGGCATCAATACAGCTCTAGTTTTGGACATTGGATACAAGGAAGCCACATTAATTCCTATTTACGAGGGTGAACCAATCTTGAAGGCGTGGCAGGCTCTTCCCTTGGGTGGTCAAGTTGTACACGAGTTAGTTAAATGCTTTATAATCGACTGGTATTTTATCAATGTAATTTATTTGATAACAGTCGTATTTTTTCAACAGGTATCTGATGAAATCTTTACGGGAAATATATCCTAACGTGGACATCACGGAGAAGCTTGTAGAAGATATAAAAGTAAGGACGTGTTTTGTTACTACATTAGAAAGATCAGCTAAATTGAGAACAGCGGATGCTCCCAAACCTCCTCCAGCGATTAAATATCCCGGAATTAAAAGTATTAATATACCAGGCGAAATTAGAGAGGAAGCGTTCGAAGTATTATGGGATAGGGATAATGATAATCTCAGTATACCAACAATGATCCTGAATGCTATTATTCAGGTATAACTCCAACATAAACAGTCTTAAATTCTTCTGGTTTTTTCAATCCGGATTTAAAGAAATATACTTTTGTTACAGTGTCCAATAGATACTAGACGAACTTTAGCAGAAAATATACTCTTAATTGGTGGCACGGCGATGACAAAGGGCTTCGCAAGTCGTCTCAAATCCGAGCTTTTAACTCTCGTGAAAAGTAGTCATTACTCCGAGAAGTTGAAAATTCAGACGTTCATGTTTCACACTGCGCCCAGTAAACCAAATTACACAGCGTGGTTAGGTGGTGCTATCTTTGGAAGTGTAGATTTGCCACTAAGGTGTCTGACAAAGGAGAATTATTTGAAATCTGACCGAGTTCCAGACTGGGTTAGCTTAATAGATAATCAGAGAGACGAATCAACCGTCTATGAAACCTAATATACTGCCTAATTTAACAAAGTGATATTTTTGTTTATAATAAAAAGAAGATATTTTAACGATTATATTTGTATGTGTATATAAAATATGAACAATTTTATTCATTTCTTCTTATTTTTCGTATTAACATCTCGCAGGCTTACGAATATCATTGTAACTACCGTCGCATAAACACGATAAAGATTTGAAAATTGAAAATGTGTTTTATTTATGTGAATTGCGTTACAGAACTCTACAATTATATTACAGAGTTTACAGTGTTGTGAGTAACGTAAGTTTCTCGTTAAGTTGAAGTTGTGTTTTTATTAATTGCGAAAGCGCGACAACCATTAATAGATCTTTTACATTGCTGTTGAACATTTCGTCAAACTGGTCGCTGGACATTTTTGGTACCGAATGCACCATATCTAAGAGAGCGCGACCAACCTGAAAGAAATAAAATCGTTTAAGAAGAATTTAAAAAGAATTCTTCCACAATCTATATCCAATTACCTGATTATCCGGTGGTTGCTTTCCAGTTAATACATCGTCAACATACGCGAGTACTTGCTCCAACATGGATGAAAGTTTCGCGCTAGCTTCCGCTATTTGAGAAAGATCCATCATTGGTTCTATGCCACCTCCTGTTTTAACACCGGTTATTTGTGCATGCGCTGGTAATTGGGTTTTTGAACAAAGCTGTAGCCCAACAATTTCCGGCTCATAACACGTGATCTATAAAAAAAAAAGAAACAGTTGATAATTAAAAAAAAATCATGTTGCATTTGTTGTGAGAATCGCATTGTGCAAAATACGTACTTGTACTTTAACCGGTGTAAACATGGAACCTTGTTTCCCATTAGGTACTCCTAATGGAACACAGACATAGGCTTTAATTCCCATTCTAGTAGTGTTCGCCAGTGTTGTGTCGACAGTTAAATGAACAGGATTGTTGCATTCACGGACATAATATTCGTGAATGACGGAAGAGTGAGTAGTAACCTGCAAAAATTATACCAACCAAATATTTTCATTCATGCTAGAGTGAACAGGTAATTTTTTTAATGTAATTAAGTGCAGCTTTTCATGTCATTTTTAATGTAGATTACCTCGTTTCCAGTGGCCCACCATCCGACAATGTTTTCCTGGGCATTGACCCTATGATTCAATTCGTACAAATCGATCCCGTACGTTAAATCAGCTTCGACTTGGCTTTCAGACTCTTTGTGCGGCACGCAGAAACAGTTCGTAACTTCAACCATTCCTTTCTCCGCAGTACCTGTGAACATTAATTTGTAAAAAGAAAAAAGAAAAGACGTTCTGCAAAGCCGAAATGTCAAGTCTTACAACTCGATAATTTCATGTCGTTTCCAAGGGTTTTGTATTTGTTTAAATGAAGAACTACCTAGTAACGTGCCAATTACACGGTGAGACTCCGCTTTCCGACGCTCGTACGCGTCGACAATTTGAAACAACACAACAGGATGAACCTTCACGGTTAGGTTAAGCGCCATGTTTCACACCTTCGGGTATTACATATGAACGAAAATACGCGTGGTCACTTTTTTCCCTAGTAACATTTTGATCGTAACGTGGTCACATCTTGGTCACTTTTTTCTAGTAACATTGACACGGAGAAAGAAATATTAATTTCCTATTGGATTGCTATAAAAAAAAGGAGAAAATGAAATTTTTACTCAAAAGGAGAAAATGTTTTCTATTTTAATACTGTATATTGACCGATCTAAAAAGTAACTATATCAACATGCGGTATTTTCATGATCGCTCCTCCTCTTCTTGTAATATACGTGTTTCTTTTTTTTTTTTGTTTATTTTTTCTTCACCCTCTCTTTCTCTTTCTACTCGTGATTCTTTTCAGCACTTCTATACTATCTTTCACACTATCCTCCTGCTAATTGTATATTCTTGTGTTAACCTATCTTAAAAGATTCGAAATGAAAAAGTGTATGTTAGAACCTGGAAGTGTATAATTATAGATGTGTAAAAAATTTGCATAGTGAAATATATACGCGATGATCTGAAATTGAGAGGTAAAATGTAACAAAAGATGTTTAAAATGAGAAAAAAATGGCGCCAGCATTGGGATATAGGGGAAAACTTTTCCCCCAAAATGCCATCCGTCAAAAAGACACTATACACACTTTTCGCAGGAAAACAACAAACTTGAAAACTCGTATGTTTAATCTGGTAGGCGTGATTTCAATATAAGATGTTCTTACTAGTCGAAGATAATAGGTGATACAGTACTTGGTGGTACGTTTAGAATTCATTGGTGAAAAGGAAAAAAAAAAAAACTGTAAACTGTATTTCGGTGAGCCAGTGCGTAGTGCGATCACGAGTCGCACAATGCGATTGAAATTTACGTGAATGGAATGCATTGCTGTCATGTAGTACGTACAATGACGTATAGACGTCAAGAGAATACAAAGTACTTATTTTTTTTTCACTGTTATCATGGGTTCCAGATTGAGGTAAATAAATGCTTTATTCTTAACAGTTTTCGAAAGATACTGTTTCGTACGAATGTTCTTAATTCTGTTTTTTCTTCATTGTTTTATTGTATCACTGAACTACTCCCTTAATAGTGACATGTACAATAAGTAAAAGTATCTCCAGTCTGAGACACGTTGTTCAAATGTGTTTCTCAATCGTCTCAATCTAGCCAATAGATCAAATTTATGCGTATGAAATTGTAATCACGTGTCATATTGATATTTACAGGGACAATGTGCAACATCTTTTTGAGTGTTTCTGTGAAGTGGCTGCACCACTGGCAGAGAAACCGCCTTGGATATTGCAGAAGTACCCAACTTCTTTTTCAGATGAGGAAATACTTAAATCTGTCCCTAAATTTGCCTATCCATGCGAAATTGAGAAGTAAGTTTCAAGGGCTCTTTAATATCGACCAAGTAAAATCCAACATAACGTGAACGTATTTGCACATTTGATTTCCAGTTTGATGGTGCAGCACTTTTCGTTTGTACTCACTAGCATAGATTCGAAATGGACGTTTGGATTTTGTAGACATGATCCCAAGACAGACACAGCTTTAGTAATATTGAGTGCGCTACCATGGCATGAAATATTTTACAAGTTAGTTTTTATTCTAAGCGTACGAGTTAGTCTTAAGTAATATAATGAACCACCCCCAAGACTTGAGTATTTATACACTTGTACTTGTTGTTTGCGAGCAGGCTTCTAAATAACATTGCAACTTTAATGAGCAATGGCACTGGAGAAGACCTTTGGAAATTTCTTGAGACTGTATATAAGAGCCCGGTTCCCATTCCTGGTAGTTCTATTTCTATTCCTGTACCAAATTCTAAAGTGGTAAATCATTCAATAGGTTCATTCCTTATACGCCGTATTTCTTACGTATTTGTACTATTCGTTTTTTTTTTTTATTAACAACTTCCAGAATTTCGTTTGCCAAAGTCCGAAACAATTTCAATTGCCAAGTATACCTGAAAATGTAAGTAAAAAAAAAAAGATAATTTCAATGTTCAAGAGAATTATTTACAACTTTACTCACGGTTCTTTCATTTTAGAGAAACTTGACCGAATATTACAGTGCCGTCGATGCTCACAATATGATGATCATATTCGCTTCTATGCTGTACGAACGTCGAATTATCTTCACTTCGAAACGCCTCTCGAGATTAAGTGCTTGTGTTCAAGCATGTAACGCTTTAATTTATCCCATGATTTGGCAACACATATACATCCCAGTTCTACCACTGTCTTTAATTGATTATTTATTGGCGCCGATGCCATTTTTAATTGGTGTACCTACACCAACTCTTCAGGTATTTGCACAGATCATTAATTATAGACATAAATGATTTGTATCCTTACTCTTTGATGAGTTTCATGTTGTTCCTTAGAGAGTACGTAAAAGCGATTTAGGAGAAGTAGTTATATTGGATGCTGACGTAAACACCATAGAGTCTCCGTTCCAAGACTTGGAGTCATTACCTCAGGATGTAGTTCGTATAAAATTGTGATTTCAATCGTGGAATAAGAACGATATTATTAAGAATCGAGACACGTCTTAAATAATAAAATAAAAAGTTTCTTTGTCCCAGGTGACAAACTTGAAAAAGGCATTGCGCAACAGATCCGCCCTACTCGGAGACGGTGTGTCAAGGGCATTTTTGCGAGCGTTGGTGCAATTAACAGCTGGCTACAGGGACGCATTAACGTTAGAGCAAGGACAGAGTATTACGTTTAATCAGAATGCATTTGTGGAAAGCAGACCATCGTCAATGCAACCCTTTTTGCGAAAAATGCTGGAATTACAGATATTTCAACAAGTACAAATAAACATATATATATATATTTTTTTTTCATAAATTGATTGTTAGAAAAATTTCGAGCAAGACGTTAAATTTAACAACGGTAATAATTTCAGTTCATAGAAGAAAGACTGAATATGCTTAATTCAGGGCTTGGGTTTTCTGACGAATTTGAAATGGAGGCCTGCAGCTATTCTGCTAAATCTGGCAGCAAATTTATGCAACAATATCGCGAATGGACGTACGCTATGCGAAAAGAAAGTTCTGCATTTTTCCGCAGTGTGAAAGACAAGGTGCGTTAATTCAATTAATTTTTCCTCTGGAAATATTCTGGAAATTAGCTGTCAAATTGAAATATCGTAAAATCAAATTTTTTGTGTTCTTGATTGCACTCAATTCCAGGCCAATCCAGCTGTAAAATATGCAGTTAAATCAGTAAGTTTAGTGTACAGATCAAATTACAGTTTCTTTGATTATATGTTCTGTTGTTAATTATACTAATTATAACTTGTTTATACTAATCATAAGTTTCGCTAATACATATGTGTATATATATGCTATATATGCATGTGCGTTACAACACACATGCTATAATAATAAGAGCAGCATAACAAGAATAATTCTAATATTAAGATTATTTACCAACTAAATCAATCTCTATAAAATTCTTTTTACCTTTAACATAGTTGCTATTAACAAAAATTTTATTTGCAGGTAAAAGATAAAGGAAAGGATATGAAAACGGCATACAAAGGATTAAAATGGAAAGGTGTGACAAAATTTTAAGGGATCCTCTTACAAAGTACATTAGATAACATATCAACTAAGTTTTTTTTTTAAATTCTCAGGCCGATCAAATAGAAACGATACAAGCATGAGGTTTCATCAACCAAGATCAGCGCCTAGTTCACCTACATCGGATAGGAGGCCTATCGATTTTACATCTCCACCAAAATCGCCAAATGGTTTCACAGCCACCACTAGTTATAGAAAAGATCTTCGATTACGTAACAGTAATTTCACTGATCCGAGGTGCGTTTTTATAGTTTCTCCTTCGAAGTATCAATTTCTATTACAAAGTCAAATGCATCGTTCAAATTACAGTAGGAAACAATATTCGCCATTAAGTCCTAGTTCCCCGGAAGAATCTGATTCTCCACCAGAAAGAGTGAATATCGATCTAATGCAAGAACTCCGTCATGTGATATTTCCAAATAGCCCGCCCGTTGATAGAACAGTATGTATATTTTTAATTTACATTTGCTACGTAGAAATGTATGGAGAAATTTATAATAAGCATAAGTTTGAAAACATTTCAATTATGAGTATTTTACATGAAGCATTTGGCAATAGTGATGTAGAAGTGGCCTTATGTAATTTTAATTTAATGTATTGCAAGGCGTTGCTTATTGTGTTGCGTATATGTGTATGCAATCAACATCAGTAGCATGATCATTCGAAATGATAGAATTAGCTAAGGCAACGATAACAATGATTTACATGTAAATACACGTTGAAACACGTGTAAATCATATGCGTATATCATGCATGTACAATTTCCAGGTATCTTAATACGAATCAGATAAAGTAATACAGTACGTAGATTTTTATGATAATCGCAAAAATTACTGTTTGGTGCAGTTAAAAAAAAAAAGTTTTAAAATATGCATGTGAAATAAAGTGATATGAAGTAGCGTATATATTATACGTATATAGAGAATCGTATTAAGCACTTCTTTTTTATTCAACAGATATGTAAGAATGTTTCATGCATCACTTTCAGTTGAAACCAGTGCGCAGTTTAGACAGCTTGAGACCTGCATGGAGTGGGCATATACGGCACGGCCCTCCACCTAGTACAATTGTCACAAACCAAACTGTCACTCCTTCCGTAAAAACTACGTCCTGCACTCCGCATTCCACCACGTTGATCAATTCGGTCACTCAGTCGAGCATCACGCCAAATACAAATGACACGTCAAGCTCTCAAATTAGCGCAAATAATAGAACGTTTCTGTTTGACGCTTTGGACTCGAAACAGCTAAATAAAACGGGAGAGGAAACCGATAGATCGTCGCTTCTGCCCGTTTCACAGAGAAGCAACGATAACGTTCAGTCGAGCAATTTTTTACACGAGATTCAGACAGCTGAATTTACGAAATACAATGCTTTGTCGTACTCTCGGAAAGCTGGCGTGAAACAATGTACAAGCGATATTGAAAATTCTGCGAGAAGCACAAAGTTTTACGGCGACGATACTACTTTCCCAAGTCACGGTTCTGATCTTTATCCGAAAGAGAACGATCCCTTCGACACTAGCAAAGTATTTATGCCTCCCTATTTGCAACCACCGATCTTTCAACCTACAAATGCATCGTTGTCTGTTAATTGTCACGTTCCATCCCATGTATACAATAGTACATCTTGTCCTGCGTACTCGAAGGTAAACATCGTCATTCATTATTTGTTCTGTGACTCTATATTCACTTTTTTCACAAAGCCATTATGTAATCGTTCTAATACGTTATTGTACATTTGTCATTCCCTGTGTCAAAGAAATCCTCTGTCTCACTAAATAGTTCAACTTTCTTTTTTTCTTCTTCTCCGATTCACGCTACAATTTATTTCTAAAACGTTCATCAATATTTTCATTTTTTAACGAGACGTTTCTGTTATTGTTCGTAGGAGTCTCCCGAAGTGCCAGATTTAATTAGATTAGATTCGACAACGAGCAGCGACGACTTCGACCCGCTACTTTCTAAATCGTCCGAATGTTCTAAACAAATGACTCAATCGTTGAATATACCTGAAATGAGCGAAGGTCTTAGTAATCCTTTGTACCCCTACTTTCAACCATTGCACAAAAGTAACGATAAGCAACAGAGATCTTCCGACAGTGCCGGCGATTTGGATTTGCTGCAGGCCTACGGTTTGGATTTCAATAAGTTCAACATAAGCAACGGCGGCTCGCCATCGAAAAATTCCACAGTGTGCAACACATCCGAAAGCAGTATTAATATCGGTAGTACGTTCAGCTTAGGGTTAAACACGCCTGCCATTAAATCGCAAAACAATTGGACAAAATTCGAATAGGAAGTAAATTCAATTACTAATCACATATCACAATTGTATATACAATGTTAATACTGTTTTCTTGTTTTGTTATTCATGTCAATATAAATATCATGAAACATGCCTACGAAAAACATAGCTACTAATAGGGATTTTGACAGTAAAATGATCGTAGATTTCGATGATTTGTAATACTAGCAATTAGTAAATACGGAATACAATGAATTTGGTTTTGTAGCACAAACGTAGTGATAAATATGCCCTTATACATTTTTTATATTGAGAAGTGACAAAATAAGATTTACAATATTCACGAATTTGATTTTGTGCAATTTCTAAGTCATTAGCTCTTCAGATTTATTTGTAAATTTATGTACGAAAGTTTGTTTCAATCGATATATATATATATATATATATATAATTGAAATTTAAGCTACATTTTAGAATATTTCATATTATTGAGATGAATTCTTACGACATTTATATACACTAATGTTACAAAATTGTAGTAAAATGATATTTACAAAATAGTGGATACAATTCGTATTAGTTCATCAAACTTTCTTTTTAACATGGTCGTCAATAAGTAAATTAATAGTATTTTTTCATAATTGATTTATAATAAGAATCGATCGGAACAAATTAAGTACTTTTATTGAAATTAGTAGCTCGTTCTTGTTAGATTTTAAATATATTAAATTTAATAGTTGTTGCATTTATTGGCAATGCTTTATAATAAATTAATACGAAAAGTAACTTTTCTCACAACACTATGATTATTTACGCTCCCTACATCGCTTGTTCTATTTCATGAAGTGCTAATTTAAAAGGACGCAGGTTGATCTTACGAAAAGTATGCGTCGATGAATAGAGGCAACAAACGTTTAATAAAATATAATTTAATAAATAAGAGGATGATGCGAAAATGAAATTCTGGAGCCTAAAGGATTCAAGTATTACATTGCACGTAGCACTGACAATGCATCAATAACTCGTTGCAACTCTCCTTCATTATTTCTCAGCTTCTCTTTGTTACTATTTTGTATATCCAACGGTACTTTAACGTTATACTCAGGAACTTCCATAGCCTGCTTAGTTTTATGGATAATGTCTATTAACTGCTCCTCCTTTTTGCTAAGTTTTTCTAACTCCTTCTTTGGATCAATCAAACCCTTGGACACGTTTAAACAAATTTAATTAGATTAAGGAGCACGGTATATCAACATTAAGTTTTTATCTATCTTAGTAGTAATTATTACCTTCAACAATAGGTGTACTTGAACTTTGTCTGTAACAGTAACGATAGCACATCCTGTTGGTGGTTTTTCTATACTGATTATAGAATAAGCGAGAGTTTCTATCAACAATCGATATTCCATAAGTTTTTCTTTCAGACTATCGCTACTGCATACGAGAAATGCTTCTGTTTTTATTTTGTTTGGCAAGTTATACGTTGCACGCGCTGATCGAATATTTCTTATTACTTTGTTTGCAAAATCAACGTCTTTCTCGATCTCTTCGTTCCTCCAATTACACTATAAACCGATCGTTATACGATTTTTTTTTACGGATAAAAACATCCAAAAAATAATTAAACTGAAATATTTGTTAATACCTCTGATACTTCTGGATATGGGCTAACGCAAATACTGGGATAGAGCTCTTTCTTGCGAGGTAAGCGTTGATAAAGTTCTTCTGTTATAAATGGCATGAAAGGGCTTAACAATCTTAATCCTACGTCTAGTGTCTTAAATAAGGTTCTTCTAGCTGTGTACTTTCTATTGCTATCGTTACTTTGAAATACTGGTTTCAAATACTCCTAAAACAGTAATCCATATCAATTAGTAATTTACTTTATAAAGTTAAAATTAAAATTTTACATGTAATATATACAAACCAAATAAACATCACATAAATCGTATAGCCAAAGATTATAGCAAGCAGTGGTGGCAGTCGGAAAATCGTACTGTGCCATTGCTTCATCACAGACTTTTACTGCATAACTTACACGAGAGAGCATCCAAGAGTCTATATTCGTTTCAGAATATAACTAACGACACAAAAATCGATATTTTTTTTATCTCAATATACTGAAACTTTTAATACAGATTTTTTAAAACATCTGTTTACCTGTTTCCTACTATTATTGTGATCGTGTACTTTACAACCACACTGTGATAATATTTTGCCTTCCTCTGCCCGAAATATAGACTGTTCTTGTTCAGTGTAAGACGCCATGTGCTTGTACCAACGACGTAAATGAGGATAGTTTGTTAAATTAAAACCTAATACGGTAAAGTTTTGGTAAACCTTCGTGTCAATTTGTGAAGGGCTGTATCCATCTAAATAAGGATAGTCTGCTAAATAATTATTTAATGCATCTTGCACGCAATCTTCCATTAGGGTACTTTGATACCAATTGTTATCACCTATCGTATTTTCGCTATGGTCGTTGTTAATTGCCTACGACAAAAAATAATGCGTATAAAAAATTTTGCAAGCCCTATAATGTTATTAATATTAAAATTAAGCTTTACCAATTGAACACGTTCACCGTAATCGAAATTAGAATCTAGATACGTGAGAGAGAATTTCGTCGCATTCCATATTTTATTACAGAAAAATCGATATCCTTGTACACGAAGAATATCAAGATTAATATCACGACCTTGCATTGTGTAAGCGCAAAGTGCAAACCTTAAAGCATCAGTTCCACATTCGGGAATTCCTTGTGGATAGTCACGTTTTTGCCCCTCTATAGCAAATTTAAGCTCTTTTGGATCCAAATTTGAATCCGTCAGTTGTTTATGAAGATTCTACATGAAGATAATATCTAAATAATAAGTATACCTCGCTGAAATGGAAAAAAATAACAGACAACACACATACCTCTAACGATATTCCATTAATTACATCCATAGGATCTATAACATTTCCGAGTGATTTGCTCATTTTCCTTCCATGAGCATCTCGTACCATCGCGTGTAAATATACCTCTCTGCAAAATCATTTTTAATACACGTTTAATTGTGAGAAAATAAAATATGAGAGTAAAATGATATCTACGCACTTGAAAGGTAATTTTCCTAATAACTTTTGTCCCAAGAAGACCATTCTTGCTACCCAGAAAAATAAAATGTCATGCCCAGTCTCTAATAATGTACCAGGATAAAATGCTTCAAGTTCTTTTGTCTAAAATACAAATTATTTTATTTGAATATTAAATAACGAAACTAAGCAAATTGTATGAAAGAAATCATTTCTATATGTACCTTATCTGGCCATCCGAATATCGAGAATGGGAACAGACCCGAAGAGAACCACGTATCCAGCACGTCAGGATCTTGCTCAACGGTAATATTACCTACATTCGTACCCAACTGCTTTGCAGCTTTCTTCTTAGCTTCTTTTTCTGAATGGGCGCTCACCCAATAATCACCATCTAACTAAGTAATATGAATTGTACGATAAAATAAAAAAAAAAAACAAAAATTCGACAAAAACAAAAAATTCGACATTCTCTGAAATTACCTTGACATTTCTGACTGGATTAATTACTTTAACACAATAAGCAGGAATACGATGACCCCACCATAATTGGCGAGATATACACCAATCTCTGATATTCTCCATCCAATGGTACCAAATTTTCTTATATTGATCAGGAATAATTTTCAGTTCACCGGATTTCACAGCGTCCATCGCCTTTGCGGCCATGTCACTACACTTTACATACCTAATAACAAAAATAACAAATGTAATGTACGCTATTGTGTGTTTTAATGATTATAAGTATATAATCACCATTGAGGTTTCATCAACGGTTCAACAACATCCTTAGATCTACTGCATATTGGCACTACCATAGGATTGTCCTTGATTTCAACGAATAAATTTCTTGCAGTTAATTCTTTTATTATTGCTGCCCTAGCGTGGAATCGTTTCATTCCCTGTACAAAGAGGATATTTTTGAAAATATCAATTAATTTTCAAGTGACAAAATAAAACCTGATAATTTTCCTAATACTATACATACTGTGAATTGTCCATAATCGCCAATAATATTCCCATTATCGTCGAAAATAGTGATAAATGGTAAATTATGCCTTTTCCCTACTTCATAATCGTTAGGATCGTGAGCCGGAGTAATTTTTACAGCACCTTTTTGATAGAATCATTTTAAATTACCAGTGCTTTGATTAAACCATTTCTCATTAGATCTAACTAGTACTAACCTGTTCCAAATTCCATATCAACAAATTCATCAGCTACAATTGGCAATCTTCTGTCGCAAAACGGATGCTGTACATATTTCCCGATTAAATGAGCGTATCTAGTATCTTTCGGATGAACCGCGACAGCTGTATCACCGAGCATCGTTTCGATACGGGTGGTAGCTACAATTATTTTCTCTTTTGAGTTTGCTACCTCGTAGATGAACAGCACTAGAACTCCAAATTCTATCTTCTCTTGATATCCAGGAATTGAAAGTAACGTCCGACCAGTTAATTCAAGTTTATCAACCTTGAAAACATAAACGGACGTTAGATTCGAGAGGACGAACAATCGAAAAGTTGCTATTCAATCAAAGACATTTACTTCTATATCGGAAATAGCACTTTTTAACGTGCAGGACCAATTGACTAATCTATTACTTCTGTAAATTACACCCTCGTCGTGCAGTCTTATAAACGCTTCCGTAACAGCGCGGCACAATTTTGGATCCATGGTGAAGCAAACTCTGTCCCAGTCAAATGATCCTCCCAACTTCTTCAACTGCAAGTAAATTCTGTTCCCTTTTCTGCAACGTATTTAATTACGTACAATTGTATCCCATGTTTGCATTATACACAATCTATTCAAACATACTCCTCCTTCCATTTCCAAACTTTTTCTATAAATTTTTCTCTTCCTATGTCGTGACGCGTTTTCTTCTCCTCTTTCCAGAGTTTCTTTTCAACAACTACCTGGGTAGCAATACCTGCATGATCACAGCCAGGGTTCCACAGTGTAGTACGCCCTTTCATGCGGTTCCTAGTCAATTATAAATGTTCTTTACGCAAAATTATTATTTACAAATAATTGAATCACAATACTCAAGCAAAACGAATTGCATTGTGCCTAGAATAAGTATTTGTGTTTCTACAGAATAAACTACGTATTTCTACGCAATGTATATTACAGTTCAGGCATTGTTTTACCATCTTGTGATAGCATCTTCTACAGCATTGGTTAAAGCATGCCCAAGATGAAGAAATCCGGTCACGTTGGGAGGAGGTATCACCATAACAAACTTCCCTTTGGGATTTGGTTCTAATATGTCCCTCCTCTGCAAAATGTGTAAAAAATCACAGAATGAGGCAACGAAACGAAGCTTTAAGACTAACCTTTCATCAAAATATATTTCTATTACATACACCATATTCAGGCTTGAAGAAACCTTGTTTTTCCCACCATGCATACCATGCAGCCTCAACATATTTCGGGCTGTACGCATCAGGCATTGGACAAGTAACGTCTTTCTTATCCCCGACAGGTGTATTTACCACATATGCAGCTGATTCTTTGCACTCCTTTTTCCTTTCGACTTTCTGAAACGTAAGAACATTTATAATCGAAAGAAGCCTCTCTGTTACGAGTTGCGTAACTTAAGAAAAGAAGGCCATATGGATAATGTAAGACTTGGCGACTGAAGACGAAAAGACGTCCGAGGTTCCAATGATCTTACCTCAGTTTTGTCTTTCACTTTCGGAGCTTTGTCACTCTCTTTCTTTTCCTGTTTCTGCTTAAACTTGTCCAACTTCGCCTGCTTCTTCGCCTCTTTCTGTAATTGTTTCGCGCTCTTCTGCGGGGTTTCGATCTCTCCGTTCATTTCCGCGCTTCTCATGTCGACCATCTCACGAATTTTATCTTACGTTTCCTCTCGAGCGTCCAATTCCTGTAACACGAATCGGCTGACGACACACTTTCAAAAATTATACAGTCGGCCATGCGCTTTCTCCACGCCACCCACCGTGGCAAGATCAGACTTCGATCAGTATTCATTGTTGCGACGAACAAAACATTCCGTTGCATTTCTTTTGCTAAACGCAAGATGGCACGGAGATAAAAATTAAGTTGCAGTTCTAAGTTTGATTTTTATCCAGAGGACTAGAAAACGAACAAATTGCAGAATCCCTATGTCTAGTTACGTACATGAAAAACAATATGAGATGAAAGTTAAATTACAGTTCTAGGTTATATTTTTCCAAGGGAATAGCAAATGAATAAACTATAGAATTCCTATCTCTAGTTACATATGTGGAGAACGATACGAAGTAAAAATTAAATTGTGATTTTAGATTTTATTTATGTCTAAAAGACTAGCGTACGAACAAACTGTAGAATCCCTATCCCTAGTTATATATAGGAGAACAATGTGAGGTTACGTTTGTCCCTATCAAAAATATTAATTAAACCATTGCTTGAAAAGTGAAAATAAAACAGTATTACATTACACGCAGGTGTAAGCAATTGGAACAATGAAAATGGAACGCGATGAATGTATATGTCAATAAAAGAATAAAGTTGAACGTTGATTGAATCAGTCTTTCTGTTTCATGGACTTTGGTCACGTGGTTTTATTTATTTCCCCTAACGAAACGTAAGGTCGTGTACGCAACAAAAAAAAAAAAAAAAAAAAAACAGTTCAACGTTAATACAGAAGCGTGCAGTGTTCATTTACGAAAACAATAACACATTTCATTTGTATAATTGTTGCATATTTATTGTAAATTTTACTTAACACTGAAAGTATTCGTCGAACTTTGTTAGTATCCGTACTTATTTAACTCTATCTTTTATCATTCGTGCCAGGCACGTGTGATAGGTTTACCGGTATTCATGCGTGCACAAGAATAACCTGTGCAACAACGTACACGCACGAAAAGCGAAAAAATTATTATGCAATTTAAGATATTGTGAGCCAGTTTCATAGTTTTTCACTTTTGTGGTTTCAAACAAAAAGGTGGCTACGATGGATCGCACGGGTATAGGAAATTCGCTGGGAAGAAACTTGACGTCCCCGCGAAAACGCATGTCAATCGTTCAGTCGTTGAAGAAGAGTAATTCGTAAGTCCCTTGCAAATGCAGATCCAGATTGGTGAAACGTTAACTACGAATTTATATTTTTGTTTTTCACTCTTCTGTTTTTCTTTTCAGAGCGATAAGCGTGTCTGGACGATCGAACCAGTCGGTACAGATAATATGTAAAACGCCGAGTCACGTTGTGGAGAGCTTCGGATCCTCTTTACCTGTGCTTGTCACAGAAGCGTTGACATTCGTTGACAAAAATACAGCTGTCAGTGTCAATATCTCAATAGATGGTTGGGCCTGGCTCGTGTGTGGCCGTAGGCTGCTCGTGTGGCAGTGTAAAACAACCATTCATGATTCAAAACAAAGGAGAACATTTAAAAGCCAGTGTCGCGAGTTATTGTTACCTCAGAGTGATCTGGCTCATAAGGCAGAATGCATAGCAGTGTGGTTGCCTCAGGGACATCAGGTATAATACCTTGCTGACTGAATGAAAAAATCTCTCATCCTTGAAATTAAGTCTGCTGCGTGATTGACTGAGGAGATCTGCCATACCTTTCTTACCAACACGTTTCATTTCAACTATTTACTTTTGTTATTTTGTCAGCTTTGGACTGACAACTCAATTGCAATTCATCGAATAGCTTTCTTGCTTTTGTAAAACAATTTTTGATAAAATCAGGCATTAACTAAATGTTACTGCCAAAAATATTTAATTTTCTCTATCACCAGGTGCCCAGCTGTATGGCTGTCTCTCCTGAGGGTATTGTACGTTTCTGGGTTAGCGTTGCGCACGAGGGATCTTCCGTAGAAACGAGCGCAGAACTTGCTGGACAAGAGGTTGACTGTCTCACTTATATCCCTGGTCACGGGTGTATTTTGGCCACAACCACGTGTACAGTGGCATTGTTACAGCCACAGTTTGTTGGCGGTAAAAACAGCGTTAACTGTCAGGTTCTTAGAACGAGCCAAGGATGGTTAGGTGGCATAGGAAGAAGAATGACTTCCCTCATCTTCGGAGCCATACCTCAGTCGCCGGTTACAGAAACTGTAAATTTCTCTATAATTTCTGTATATCATAGAATTTTTAATAACAAATATAATTCAAGAAGTATAAAGTACAACAGGTTTGCTTTTGTTTCATAGAAATTAGTAAAAGTTACTTGCACAACCTTAGGAGACAGAGGATCAAGAGTTCTTATTTTAGCTGGCTCGTCATTGCAATATTGGTCGTTCCTTCATAATGAACAAGAAAAGATGGAGTTTGACGAAGATATCGGGTATATTATTTCGCAAGCTTTCCAACGAAAAATCTGGGTATGTGGAATGTCATGTACATACAAGGAAGAGTGTATTTATTTATTTACTTTATTTTAGAAATCAAGCGTATGCAATCCGCAAAACATGGAAACTTGGTTGATTGACATGCAACCCTGTAACGAAGGGATAGTTTTCTTAATGGCAGCTCATTGTGCTGACGCATCGCCTCTTATTGAATTTGCACTTGGTAATAATTGAAAAAATTGAGATACACTTCATCATGGAGTTTCATGTTATATGGAATAATTAATGTGTATCAATAGGTTTGATACAACTATCTGGGACAACGTTAGCAAATACGTTTAAATGGTTTATACCAGTCAAGATTGATTCTATCTCGTATCACAGTGACGCTGAATCAACATTGGTTTCTTACCGTTTTATATTATGTGGTTGGGAAGCTATTATATATAATCAGTACGAAGTGCTTGTTGTGAATTGTAAGTCAAAGTCCATTGCAAAATTTTATATAGGCCTTCTTTATACACTTTCGAACGAAACGATTTTAGGTATATCCGAGCACGAGCAAGATAAAATAGATTTAGTGCGGGGCGGAGAAGATAGTATTCTTGGCGGTGCACTGTGTTCAGGAACTCCAGTTTTATTTACCAAAAATTTCGGTTTAGTGTCCGTCATGCCATCAGATTTTATGTTACAAGATTTCAATATGTTTGTGTTTATTTTATATACATGGTCTTTTAGATAGATATAATTTCGTTGGAAATAAAATTCATAAATATTTTAGGAGTTACATGGACAATGTTACTGCAAACGTGGATTATACTTATCGACCAAGTTCAACCGCGCAAAATTTTACCAGTCTTATCAGTAATGAAGAAATTCAAAACATGTATTACAGTTCTGATAGTGTCACGCAACTGCGTGCTGCATTTCTTTTTAGTTTACGACAAAATGAGGTAAGTTTATTTTACATCGTTCTAAGATTAATAATCTCGTTAACCAAATTATTCTCATCATAGGCTCAATGCGAGGAAATTTTATTGCATCTTTTTCCTTTGCAAGACGAACCAATAATGGATATAGATGCCACTCTTGACACGTTGATTTTAAAAGTCGCGAAAGATTTAATAGACGATTATCCGGCAAATGATCCACGTTGGTCAAATCACAGAGATCTATGTAATTAAGTTTTTTACATTCCATACATAAATGCAGAATCAGTTTGTATAAGTTTCACATACTGTGCGTATTTTATAATAATAATCATATATTCGTTTATAGCTATGACAATAAATGCCGTCACGTCTATGCAAATACCCAACCAATTGGAAGGGAAGCAGAAAGCCATAGATTTGTTTATAACATTTCTAAAAGAGCATAATCTGTGGAACAGAGTAAGTTAATTGTAATGTTGTTTTAAGTTCGACACAATATTACTACACTACATTTTTCGATTTAGTTCTGCGCTGTTACATATAGAGGAATAATTATGTCTACACCACACGTTCTTGAAGAATACGCAGAAAAAATAGTTGCCGCACTGACTATATATAATCTTCAAAACAAGTAAATCTTTTTTTTTCTTGTAATGAAAAGTATTTCTTTGCACATAAATTATTATTCTGTGAATATACATTATCATTCTACTTTGTTTCAAATTATTATTCTGATGCTATCTTTATTGTTTATTTATTCAAGATATCCAGATATCGTAGATACAACAATAGAACAAACTTTAAACCCCGAATCATACGTATCCGATGAATTAACCGCGCGTGACATATTTTATCGTGAAGTCAGTGCTGTTCATCAGTTTCTTCCCACGTTAGTAAATAACGCATCAGAAGTGACTCAGTCTGAAAGACCCATTCAACAAGTAGCAAATTATATTATGCAAGTAAACGCCGTGTTATTGGTAGGTACAAGTCCAATGTGATTTTAGTAATAAAATTGAAAAAAGAATAATGTCAAGATACATTACTGACAATAGGGTATATTACACGAAGTGGTAAAGTACCGGCAACACAATGCTGAACGATTCGTTCCGACAAGATGTTCGAACGGTATCACCGAGTATCTCCCATGGACAGCTGCAATTGGAAAACATGGGCTAAGAAATTGTCTCACCACAATGGTCAGTATTTATGCATTATAATTTTCTCGCAGTAAAGGTAAAATAGCTCAGAAATTTTCATCGGTATTTAACTTGTTTATTTCAGTATAACTTAACTCTTAAACATGGCATAACCGGAACCAACGATTCAACAGTGAGAAACGAATTGTACGAGCAGTTAGTAAGTTATATAGATTTAATATTGGACGGTCGGAAATGTCATTTAGAAAGCGTCAAAGGCACAGAGAAGTTCGAGGTACTTTTGAAGCAGTATGAAACAGACCGGATGAATCTGATTCAACCATTGAGTAGGCGTTTTCTAGTTAAGTCGTGTAATCAATTAGATAAAAGCGGATATTTATATCAAATAATTTATAGTAAAGGAAGAACAGTACGACAGCGCTGCTATGTTAGCCGAGAAGTATTGCGATTTTGCGTCCCTTATACAGATATGCGAATTGACTAACAATAAGAGCCAGCTGGACGGTTATATGAAAAAATTCGCAGCTCAAGATTTCGTAGGATTTTTATTTTCATGGTGAATTTCTTTAGATAGACAGATAACTATACAAAGTATTTTGTAAATATTATTTTATATAATAGAACGTTTTTTTATTTGCAGGTACGTGAAAGATGGTCGACAGGGTCAATTAGTAGAGAAATGTAGACGCGGCGGTACTGTCGAATTATCAGAAAAGTTGGCGGAACATCCAACCTTGTCGTGGGTGCAATCTGCTCTTACAGACGATTTACGCTTTGCTGCTAGTACGCTTTACTCGTTAGCGATCCAGGAAAGTGAATTGGTGACACGTAAAAAGGTGTAACACTTGCTACAATCTTGTCTTTTTAAGCTGTTTAAGTATTTTTTTACTTATGAATTACTCGTACTTTTACAGTCGATGCTTTCTTTGACAAAATTGGCGTTCCTCGCTTCAGATGACCTGAAGGAAAAAGATAGAGATCATGTAAAAAGAATCGATAATGAATTAGCATTGGTTGCTTATCAGGAAGAATTGCCAACTCAAGTACTTACGACGTATGGTTACGATGTAGAGAAATTACGTGTATTTACACCGACAGAATTAATTACGGTATTGCTTTCTGTTACACGCACTGTATTTGTTTTGTGTAACGTTTGATATAAACGTTGAACGTTTTGTAATTGGTGTAGTTGTACACATCTGAAGATAACATTGATGCAAACGAGTACGACTTCAAGAAAGCTCTCGACTTGCTCGAGTACGTGGAGCAAGAAGATGAAAAGGTTTCTTTAAAATTGCAAACTTGGGCACGAGCTGCTAAACGGGATCAGTGGGATACTCTGGGAAAGAATCCTGAACAACAAGTACAGGAAACGATATTTTTCAAACTAATGGATCTTGCACACTTTACAGGTTTATATCATTAATTGTTAAAATTAAAGAAATAATTGCTCAATCATTTGATTTATAATAATACATACATACGCGAATATCGTTATACTAATAAAATGTGTTTCGTTCTGTTTTCATACATAGGTGGTCAAGTAAACGAATTTCTTCCACCAGTTGATATGCTTTTGATAGAACCCGAATTAGGAAATCTTGCCGCATCGAGTAACTTTCAATTCCTGATTAAATTTGTGTACGAGTATGCATATAGCAATTATTGATCTACCTGAACAATTGTAAGTAAAAACAAAATTTGTATTTTTTTAAGTAATAAATAAATTTCTACATGATACAGTAATACAAATGATATGTTAAAAAAATTGCGTAAGTATCCATAAAAAGTATAAATATAACACAGTGCAGTTCACGCAAATATTCGAAATGCAAATAAGGCTAAAATATTCAACGAGATCAATACTGTATTTTTATTCGCAGAATTATGAACATTTTGTTGATTTGTTCTTATTATGTATCTCACTTGATCCGGTGTTTTACAGTCTATTTCTGAAATTTTGATTACATTAAAATGTTAAATGCAGATACATTAAAAGTTATATTAAAGATATGTTAAGTATAGATATATCTAGAAGCTAGATATACTATTTGTAATAGCCAATGTTTACCTGCACATTTATACAAAGAAGTTACGTTTTGTATGCGAAGATAAAAGTTGGGACAAGCTGAAGTGCTGGTACACTTAAGGTGATCAGTTAATGTAATTTCCTTATAGCCAGATAATTCTACGCACTGTAAATTTTGTCTATCATTAGATTGAAATCCTAACCATGAACAGGCTTTCATTGTACCGTAGCCAAAAGTATGAATCTGCAAGTTAATATTACAATAAGACTGAAAGAAATAGACAGTCGTGAAACAATTTGTCTTCTGAATACAAACCGTAACTATTATTATTTTCATATTTCGCTTCCAGTGTGAATGTATTCTGTAGGTGATAGATTTTGAAGGGCTTACATAATCTTCCCACTGGGAAATAATGTTTTTAGTTACATTTACGTCTGCAGTTGTCATGGGTCTTAATATTCGTGGAACTAAAAATATACAGAATCAATATTTTATATATTAAATACAAATCTTAATTACTCAAGCAATGAAACATACTTTTCGATACATATTGAGTAATTGCGTCGATGTTGGAATTCTTTATTACATAGTCCTCTTCCCATAAAATAAACGATTTGAATAAATTTTCATTATACCGTGATACGTAATATACAAAATGAACTTCTAAGAAATTAAGGAAAAAAAGAAAAGATCATTGAAATTCATCGGTTTTACTTCATATTTAAAATTTGGATTTTTACCTGGATAAATATATTTTAATTGACGTAACAACGTTGTTGCCGATTCTTTTTCATCGTTGGATATGTGCGCTGATGGAATTAAGAGCACAACTACCTGACCAAAATTTCCAATTATTTTGTTTTTATCATTGCACTCCCACGTTTGTTTTAAATAAGTGAATACTGTTTCCAAAACTCGAGTATAATTAAATCCTGTCGGCCCTAGAAGTACATCATTTGTGATCATACAAAGAAAAATTTTTACAAAGTAGCAAATGCTTACACGTAGCATTACTAAAATTGTTTAACGCCTGAAACGCGGTTGACGGACTGTTTGTTACATTTAGCAGCCACTCTCCTGAAGTGCCATGTATTACACCCATTTTTGATCCATACATTGATACATCCAAATCTTGCATGAGAGTCCTAAAATATAAACGTACAGAGTTTAGAAATGAAAATATGAAATGCAACATCATGTTGATATATACACTGCAGCTCACGCAAGAAAATCTTTTGTATATTCTATTGTCCATGCTCCATCGAATACAATCAGTGCTTCTATTTGGGGTTGATTTATTTGATGGCAAGGTAATTCAGGGAACAAGTAATTGCTCGCATACGTGTAAAACTTTTCAACTGCAACGTTAACCATTTGTTGCAACGCTTCAGGGGAAATATACGCAATGCTTTTACGATAAGCTAACATCTGAGCTATGGCGTAGGTCTGTTGTAAACGATATTTGCCAATATAAAATATAAAATATACACAGTATTTATAACGTTAACATTAATAATTATAGGCAACCTGCTCATTCAGAATGGTCTTTGGTACTGCATATAAAAATGTTTGTGCTCGGTCGCAAGCTTTCACGTTTGTATTGAAGGTGACACCTTCATGTGAATAATACATTTGTAAAATTTGACTGAGTCGAAGACTGTAGAAATCTTGGATCCAAGTCTGTAAATAACTTGCAATAATCATTCCTGAAATGATTGAGCAGTTGTTACAAACAAATGGTTAACAGATATTTAAAAATACCGAAGACGTTGTTAATTTACCGTCAATGCCTCCAATTAGTTCAGCTCGAGTTGCATCAAAATTGTTATGTAAACTTGTGAAGTAATAAATTGTTGGACGCATCATATTCTGCCAAAATCCTGTTGCACCAAGAGCCATGTTATTTCCTAGTAAAGGACCTTGGTACACGACCATTTCCGCTAATTCACCTAATTGAACAGAATTTTCTGTACGTTAATAGCATGCTTGTATGTTTATAATAATTAAAATAATACATTTAAAAATTCTATTTTTTGATGACTGAATTCATAATTGATTCTAATTAATGATAATAAACCTAAAATATTGAAAATATGAAAAATCAACATCTATATCTATACATAATTATAAATAAAATGAAATTTTCATTCTACTTAAAAATCTGAAGCAATAATAACTTTTAACAAATAAAATCAAAATAATTATTGATAAAGTAATTAATAACATATGTAAGTTGTATGAAATTATTCATACACGTGTCATTAATACAACGTTTTTTTACCTGCAATTGTTGTTAACCATATATTATCAATTTTCACAGATGAAGCCATTAAAGTATCATACCACATGAGTGGTTTGTGAATCATTTGACTTCTTGGTAAAACAAAATCGACTTCCTCTTCGTTGTATGTGTTTGTAGAATTCCTTTCTAATGGAAAAAGAAAATTATTAAACGAGACTTTACGACAAGGTCAAGTTAACAAATTAACAACAATGTTATACCTAAAGGAGGTGTCTCCGAACTTGCAATTAATTGATTTGCAGCAACATTCTGATGTTGGAGACATGCAGCGATTGCTCCTATAATTGCTCCAGGAGTAATGGTACCGTACGGAGTTAGAATCACTCCTTGTTGTCTTGGACAGTTCCACATGTCAGTAAACGCAGTATTTCCTAAATAATAATTTTTTTATTCTTATTGACTTAAATATTTTCTCTCTCTCTTTAAATTACCTATTAATTTTTCAATTGTCTGACCACATGATTTGTTTTCATTGTCAGGCTTCAAAACTGTGTTTGAAATAGCCTGATGAAGCATACATTGCTCTTCCTGTGAAAGTATATGAACCGGTAATGCGTTTGCATTGCCTGGAACTAATTCCTCTATCAATTTGTATTTAATATATTGCGATCCTGTACCACTGAATGGAAGCACATTTTCTGTGACTTGAATATTCTGTTGATATTCAATACCATCAAATTTAAATCTACAATTTGTAAAATATATTTGTTATTTTGCAGTAGAATAGATAGATATTAATAATTGGACATATTACAACCTGTGTAATATTGATGAAGCCATTAGTCTCATGTCTATTGTTGAATAGGACTCCTTTTCCATCTTCTGTATAATGTCCACTAATACACGCAAGTTCAACGGATGTTGAGCATTGAATGTTGCGTTGTTTCTATAACATTCTCTAAGTGATTTGGGTACACTTGTTTGCGACCATATCAACTGCAATTCTGTCGTACAGAAAAATATTTAAATATAATATTATATAGCTTATGATTTATTCTCCTAATGTCGTTCGTCAATATAACAATTTATTAAAATTTATGGCAACTCACCGCAGGATATGATCAATAGAATAATTTTAACAAACGCCATGATTAAATTATATAGAAATCTGTGTTATTAAAAATCTAACGTTTACTCTTTGATGTCCATATCTACTCGAATCTTTAGAATGATTCACTGTCATGTACAAATCAAAAAAAATCTTCCTCTATTTAATATTTGATAAGATAGTAGTAAGTAGAAATATCTAGTTTCTTTTAAAATGAAATTTCAGCGTTTATAAAAAGAATTTTTTTATTATTGACAATTTTAATTTAGACATTATGTTACAAGTGTTTAACTCAAGTTTAATTTAAAAAAAGACTGTTATGTTGCTTTGAAAGATTTAGTTGTTTGTGTAATAAAATGAATTGGTATTTCATGTTTGAGAAATGTAGTAACGTACGGCAAAAATAATAGACAAAATTATTTATTTTTATCAACTGGTTCCATTTAATATTTTTGGAATTCTGACATTACTTATTTTAGTAGAACCTGCAGTACCTGTGATAAGGTGTGGATTGTTACTCATGTATTGCATTATCTTATCTGATAGGTATCATTATATCTTTGGATAGGTGTGGTGTATTACCTTACTAAACGGAGTCGAAGGAGTATCATATATATTCTGTACTGAGAGTGACTAAAAATTACTTATGGTACGTATTTTATAATTTTCTCATATAAATGTAATACATTTCCCGCTTGTTCCTTCAAGTATAAAATATATTTCGATTGAACAATATATTTTATATATTTTTATGTTATCCCTGTGTTATTCTGCGTTGATCGGCACAAAAATATCTTTCTTCTAATTTACAAACCATCAAGTTACAGGAATTGAAGTATTAATTTCTAACACTCTCCACACACCCACCTGCAGCAAGATGGCAAAATTTTTGTACTTTTTCATTTTCATCACGTTGAGTAAGTAAAGTATTCTTATATATAAGTAAGCCGCCGCAAGATCAAACGTAATGTAGCTTGTGGTCTTCAGCTGTGCGGGCGCAGGAGAACGCGGCTCGAAATCTCTCGCCGTCTCTCCGAGAGTGTTATGACAACAAATATCTTTTGGAAAGAGATAATAGACTACCGCATACTTTGAATACGTTCATCGCGATACTTCGTAAGATTGAAAATACACAGGGCCTCAATATGGATTTGAGAAGTCTGTCCGTTGCACTCTTGCATCGGTAAGTTCAGCCACACATTGCAGAGTGCAATAATATTGAGTGAGAAGACAATTTCACTGGCTCTGATTCACAGTTTCCGACAAGACGGCATAGCCCCGAATCCTGCGATCCCCGATCAAGATGGAATATCACCTTATTCACCGAGTGCTCATCAATTCGCCCGTTTCGCCGAAACTTTGCGGCTCATACCAGGAAACGCTTTGATGTTCCCCAATAACAGCATCACCGACGTTGAAAGAGTACGTAGTACACGTGATACGGACTGTCGCGTCGTATTTACGAATCGACTTCTCTAATGCTGTTAATCGTCACGTTGCAGTGTACGTTGCACTTCATGTTATCAAGCAGCATTGAAATTTTTCAAAGAGGAGACGAAGCAAAAGTCTGCAGATTTTCAGATAAGTATAGATATCCAAGAGATATTAAGAACAGGGATAAAGTAGCGACCGAGACCCCTGTTAACGACGTGGAAACGTTGTCGTCCGACGAGATGTAAGTAGAAGGGACAACGTGAACCAGTATGCTGTACGCACGTTTTGCAATCGATATCAGAAATAAAGTAGAACGTAATTTTTTTTTTTTTTTTTCGTAGAAAGAGTATGACTCACCATAAAACCGAAGGTAAACACATTACGATCGATCCGAATTCGCGATATCCGGAAGTACCGCCTAATCATCCAGATAGTGCGCGAATGATGGACGCGCCTCGTAGCAAATGTCCTATAGAGAACGGCGTCGTGAAAACTTTGTGAGTTCGTGAGGTTTGACTCGAGCTATTTTATCGAGAAAAAAAAATATAATAATAATAATAACAACTTACGTTTTTAGGTGGGGTACAACTTCTCTCGGTCTGGTGCTGGCTGGTATAGCTGCAGCTACGCAGCCAGAAACAGCCAGACTTCCCGACTTACTGTCAGCGGACGTTTTAAGAAAGAATGACGCAGATTTAGTGGGACGAACTTTGGAAAATAAGTGGCTCGCGACTCTGGCAGGTAATAGGAATCTCCTTTGAGGTAGAAATAAAGTTGATAGAGCAGGTGGGTGACGTTGAACAATTGCTGAAATTACAGGAGATCTGGCGGAAGTGGCTTTGAGACAAGGCCCCAAAAACAAAGATATCAAGTTCAACGTTGGATTGGACGGCAACTGGAACTCCACCGCGTTGCCACGCTGGTATTTCCTGAATTCGAACAACAATTACGATATGACAACGGCGGAGATCAGAGGAGACCTGGATGGCTTGATTTTGGCCGACGAGACTCACAAGTGGTATTCTGCCATACCTAGCTTGAGGCTGTCGCAAATTTTCGACATGTACTACAGCTCGTTAGGATTCTTCGACTCGTCCATCAGAGCGTGCAATCGGAGAACAATGTTCACAGCTGTTGCGCCAAACGACACGTTGGTCGCTCAGGTGAATTGATTTAATATGTATCAGTTGTGAAACATTCGAAAGACAAAAAACTTTTACTATTGATATTTGCTCGTAGACGTACAGTGCTTCTATAGTGTTGGCGGATCTGGCACACGCAACGCTCGAATATCCGGTAATTGAAAAGTTCTCGGTACAAGCAGTAAACGAATTAGAGAAATATGTGCGTAAGTACGAACGATTCACATTAGATTTACGTCACGTTAAACACAGAAAGGATTCATTTTGTTTAATGCTTTTATAGCCACGTCTATGAACAGGGATCTTTCCTGTGCTGACACGGATAAATCGTATGGTTTCAATGAAATATCTGTCGACTTGACAATTATCTTGGACACGAACTGGAAGTACTCTGTGATAAAGCCCATTCTTGCGTATTTACTGGAAAGCATAGACATAAATCAATTTAACTCCAACTTCACGTTGATAAATGGTCAAGATGGGACACTGATGATCGACAGCACTTCCAGCATTTTGGATTTCTACGCTTACAATTCATCTCATTATGAAAACGGTGCGTATCAAATTGAGTGTGTTGATGACAAGTTACAAGTTACATTTGTAATGAAATAATTCTTTTCAGTTACTCACGGTTTCGATTTACCGAAGTCGCTTAAAGAATTGAAAGCACATCTGACAAATAAATTAAATATTGAACGTGTTCATGGTGTGGCTGGTGCACGTTCTGACGTTGTTTTAATCGTTCCACAGATTTCTGATATATCTAAAACCGATAAAGATTATTGTTTGCAAACTATACAGCAAATACAAGAAAACTTTCCAGGTAAAGCTTAGTATCACTGTGGATTGTGTGACGAGCTTTTGTATTAAATGGGTATATTGCATATCTTTGTTACCGATTATTCTTTCAGATACGACTATACTTTTCATGGCAGTGTCCAAAGATTCGTGGTCCGATCTAGTACAGAATCGCACAACAGATTTATTTTCTATTGGCACCGAAGATACAGAAGAGGGTTTACGACCTATAAATAACGTAGTTTCAAGAATTAAGCTAGGTAAAGAAAATAAGTATCTTGATGTTGATTCCTTCTCCATACACATAAATGAAAGAATAATCATTGTGAAATTTGTTGTAGTTCCCAAGCGTTTATTCAATAGCCAGTGCGGAGCAGATTATGTCCCATATGGACCTGTAAAGTCGTACGATGATTACATTTTACCAAATAGTACTAACTTTTACAAGTTACATCCCAATTACTTTTTTAATCCGGAAAATACGACGATGGTGAAGGTAGGTTTCCTTTTAAATATTATTATTCCGTGTGTACTTGCATATGCACAATTTTTTTCTAAATGAGGCTTCGAACGCAATTTCGTTATTTTTGATTTTTACCTTATTTTGAATCATAGAATTACAAATAACTATTTTCAGATTCAAAGCTTAGACTCGGACAGTTTGGTTATATGTTCGTCACGAGACGCTAATGCAATTAGGCAAACATCTCACGCTATAGAAACATCTAACGCGAACGTCGTATGTGCACGAATATCCGATAGTATACACATCATTCAAGTTTCTTGTTTTCATGTCACTTTTATTCGTGATTGTCCGCCACTTTATATATCAGTGACTTCAAACTCCACAAATAATCCTTACCGTTGCACCGGTAAGTATATTAAATAAATATGGTACAGAAATTACTGAATAATTGATGTTGATAATATTGAATATTCGTTTTTAGATCAACGAGTTTGCAGAATTCCTAATATGATAAGATATACTATATCCTATGAAAATATAGTGTGTACTAATGGAGCAACTAGACTTGCATTTAACTTTTCTGTTTTAATGATAGTTTTAATTTTATTAAATATGCAATAATTGCCAAACTTTACACATAAATTTAACAAAATATCTAATTATATAGCAATTTAATGAGTAAGCCAACAAAGATTGTCTGTTTTTGGATAACGATATTCTATGTAAAAATGTTCAGTATTCATCAATTAAATTTTATATATGATGTAATATAAAAATCAATTAACTACACATGTAATATTTTTTATACAACAGATTGTAATAACACTTTATACACAAGTTTTATAATAATAAGTAATATATACCTCTTGTAATGTGAAACTATGCTTCAAATAAAAGGTTTACAAAGAGCAACTGTATGATCTATTCCGCAGGCTACCTTTTTTACTTGGGCCCCCACAGTGACCTGTGGTAAAAATTGTTGTCCTTTTTTAATAATACTATCTTTCAATAACAAATATAATCTTTTACCTTCAATGGAAAATATTGATCCTTCAAATCTCCTAATCCTAAAGATCCGAATTTGTTACAACCCCACATGTACAAATCACCCATGTTGGTCAAAGCTGCAAGGTGACTCATGCCGCAAAATATCTTTACCACCTACAAAAAGAATTACATTATTTTTGTCTTCTTCCCACGCAGCGCGATCGAAAAGTCCAATTACGTTTGATCGCGATGTGCAACAAACATCGACATGTTTGAATTATGCCAAAGTCGACGCGTTCAACATTATTGACAATCGTTCGTCATCGCATTCGTTTGAAGATTTATTAAGTACACTTGTGCCGTGACAATTTTATAAGTTGTAGGGAATGCGCCCTCTGGTCTTGGTTTTAAGCGAGAATTACTCGAGACTTTTGCAAACAGAACATTTGGGCTATTGGAAAACGAATTACCTTCTACAAAGAGAATCGACCTTATCGATAAGGTCGACAATGCATAGAATATTCTCGCCATTTCACTTTACTACTTAATTACCGTTTAGACAAGGTTTCTCCAATAACTTCTTTGACTTAAACAGTCAATTTTGTAGCAAACTTACTTTTGTATTCTTCTGGTATGCATTATTTCCAAAAAGTACAGATGGAATTTTCGTTGGTTGTGAAACTTTCTTAACTTCAGGACCAAGACCAAGAATACCATAACCCCACACATAAACATCACCTACATCTAGCAAATTCGAATTGTTACAGTACACAATTGTAAAAAGTATTGAAGTACTCGAATAAATACTTACTGTTTAATACCATACAAAAGCAGCCACCACTGGCAATATCCACAATATGACCTGACTGCTTCAATGCGCTTAATTCCGTGGCTATGTTTATCTGTTGATTCTCACCCTCCATAAATAATTGCGCATATTCGGAATTGCCCCAACCAAATACGATTCCTTTGTCTGCAATCACGTAGCGTTCAAATCGCGTTAACATTTTCTTAATATCTACTTTCGTGCGAAATAAAATGTTACAATTTATTATGGTATTAATACATGAATATTGCAGATACCGCTGAGTGCTAGTACACAGTCTGCAACACACGCAATTTTTATAATATGCTGCCCAGCCAAGTCTCCTTTCACCAAACTTGGCCTGTATTCATTTCGGTAATGTGCCAATCCAGTTTGTCCATCCGCGCCCCAACCAAAGGTGTACACTTCACCACATTCTGTCAACAGTACGCTATCACATAGCAGGAAAGTAAAGGAAAAATTCTCAAATATTGTAACCGACTGAATGTAAAATGTTACAAACTTTCATACCTGTGATCTTGGCCAGCCGTTACAGCTTTGATCTTTTTCTCTTTTATGTTAGGTATATGATGAATGACCCTGCTCTTTTCATAATTCTCCTCCGGAATTATAGGACGACCACATTGTCCATACGCATTGTTTCCCAGTGTAAACAAACCTTCATCCGTCAATACCAACAAATGCGCTCTTCCAGCTGCCATGTCTAAGACTTTAGTGGAAGAATCTTTGACCGGAAGATTAATGAGTCTAGGTTCGGTTATTAAGCCGTTGGGAAATTTTCTGTCCATTTCGTTGAAACCTGACGGTGCATTAGAAATTAGAATTTGACCTTTAAGATGTCGAGTAGTTTAACAGAAATTGAATTTCAATATATCAGAGAGATAAAAATGTTGACGGATTTGTTAATAAAGATAAATTTAAAAATGGTTCAGAGATAGTCATTCTCTTACCAAGCTGAGAATCTGTGTTTATCCCACTCCCGTACAAAATATTCTTATCCTTGGATCTCACGGCAAAAGCAGTGAAACCGTAGCCGCATGTTATATTTGTTACGTCGTGTTTCTCACCAAAAACCAATCTTTTTGGCTTTGGAATGTAAGAGATGCCCTTGTCGAACATTGTTGTTTTTAATGTACCGAGAGCACCATGATCCGCCAAACCCCAGACATACACTCTGTGATCTCTTTCGTCACTTATTGAGTATCGAAAAACTAACATGAAATACTATAGGTTAATAATGTTAGAAATGTTATTAATTAATGTTATAAGTTAATACAAAGAGCCTCCAAAAACTTGTGCGCGTTCACAAACAAATATTATCAATAATGTTATTACCAATGAATATAATATAATATTAATATTGAAATATCATCAATGAAATTTCTCTTGCATCCATTTCCCTCACCTGGCAAAGGTTTCGAGACTGTTTTATTCTCAATTTTGTTAAGCTGTATAATTCTACTCGGTTGTTGCACGCACCTTCTCAAGCTCGTTTTTATCGTGTTTAGCATGCTTGTCGCGGTTTTTTCATTTAAAAAACTTCATGCGCTTCGAGCAATTTCATTTGTCGATCGAATCTCGTCGGTCGACCTTCAATCTAATAAATCACAAAGCTCGTTTAATTTCGATCGTTCGAACGAGGAAGCCAAAATTTGATTTCTCTCGTTAATCCTCAACTGCATCCCCCCCCAAACGAAGTCGGAATCGAAGCTGCAGGCGTCGTTTCATGTGCGGCGACCAGCGATCAGTTAAACGCGGGTAATTCAAATGACGAAACCGCACGATATTTCACGAAGAAAGATTGTAATGCGTAAACCGTTGCACGACAAAAACTAAACAAATCGAAATTTATTTGAGCAAATATCGTTAGATTGAATTTGGTTTCCTTTTTTTTTTTTTTTTTTTTTTTTAATTAAAATTTACAGATAGGAACAGATAAGGCGTTTCAGAATTCGCGACGAAACGGAAGAATCGCTTCAAAAAATGTAACACGATCGAATCACAAGGTCGAATTTTCTTTTAAAAATGAAACGAAAAGATACCAGAAATGGGAAAAATAAAATTGCCCGGGAGAATTTCTGTCACAGACGAGAAACATAATGGTACGTGATTTCTGGCGCATTGCCGTCGGTAAGGACGGGACGGCGTACCGACCGGGGTCGCGCTGTACGCTCGTATGAAAATAGATTGGCAGGGACGAGCCTTTCGCACAGAGAGGTGCGTTGCTCTAGATGTAATTCATGGCAGTTCTGGCGAGTGAATTGGCAGCCATTTTTAAACTGCTTACTTAGTGTAATAGAGAGCAGGAAGGGCATGAATAATGAGAGATCAGACCGCGAGATAGTGAATATGTGAGCGTGCGACGGACGGAGAGAACGACGAGACTCGTGGATCGGACGCGACGAACGCGAGGGAAAAAGGATTATTAAGGGGAATCCGGTGGTGTTCGTTCCTCGAGGTGCGAGAACGTACGTCCTCCGAGCGGTGGAGGGACGGTGCTCGAGCGAATACACTTCGTCCCCGTGACGATTGATGAAATGGTGAACTGTCAACACCTCCGCAGTGGGAATATGAACGTGACCCGTGGCAGCCCGTAAACCGTGCAAAGTAAGATCGGTCCGCCTGTAACCGAAACTCGGCGGTGTTAGTTTCCCCGTTTCGATTTCAGTTAAGGTTAATCCATCCTCGATGCCGCGGGGCCCCGGCTAGGAGAGCGCGCGCGAGAGAGAGAGAAAGATGTCGGTACTACCATGCGAGAGATCGACGAACGGAAAGATCGTGTCTCACGGATGCTAAGTTCCTATAATAATGGCAGATAATGTGCACAGAAAATCGCACAAGCTGTCCGACGGTAGTAGAAAGATATCGAACCCAGTGCACCGTACCACCACCGAGACGATCCGGCTGGGCGAACCGGAGAGACTGTACCAGCCGGTTAGTCTGATCAGCCCGGGCAACGTGGTGACCGCAAGTGGCAACCAGTGCCGGAAGAAGACGTCCTCCTTTCAGATAACCAGCGTCACCGTTGGCTCCCGTATGAGCAATGACGCCGGCGAGGACTCGAACGACGACCTCGACGAGTCGCACACGGAGGACAACTCGGTGGAGCACTCGCGCATCACCGACATCGAGACGCCCAGCTACTCGGAGGACACCTTCTCCAAGGAGGATGTGTTCTTCAACGCGGGCAACGCGGCGCTCAGCACCGCCCCGGTGATCCCGACCAGCTCGCAGTACGGCCTGGCGATCGTCCCCTCCGAAGGGAACAACGTCAGCAACTCGGTGAACGACAGCAATATCAACACCCTGGACATCACCTCCGTCACGGACAACAACATCATCAATTTGCTCTCGAGCAACGCCAAGCAGGACGCGGATCTCCGCGAGGTGCACTCGCACGGCAGGAACGAGAGGTTCAAGGTGGTGAAGATCGAGAGCACCGAGCCGTTCAAGAGGGGCAGGTGGACCTGCATGGACTATCTGGACCACACGTCGGTGAACCAACCGACGGCGATCAGCACGCCCAAGGTGTCCGATCCGAACGAGGTATGCATATCGTACGGGGTGACGGACAGCGGGATCGTCGTGCCGGACGCGTCCAAGCAGCAGCAGCAGCCTACGGTTGTGCCCGAGGAGAAAGGCATGGGGATCGACGCGAACGGGCAGGGACAAACCGGCCACGCAGATGTGCACACGTCGATCGGCGTGCCAAGCAATCCGACGCCTGTCTCGAGTGCTAGCTACGCGGTGAGCAACTCGATTGGCCCCAATGCGCAGCATAATCCAACGCAGGTTCAAACGCAGCAGGCCAAGGTGCAACCGCCCTCGCAGATACCCCAGTACTTTCAGTCGTCGGCCCAGCAACTGGCATCTCAGCAACAGAGTGGCCAGGGTTCCACGTTACCCTCCAACCTGCAGCCGACCCATCCCAGTAACTTGACCCAACCTCAGAGTATGCCCCAAGGTTCTATTCCTATAATAACACAGACTGGTAGCAGCAATGTGACCCCTCAACAAAGTATACCTCATTCAAAAGAAGATACCTATGTGACAGTGAACGCGCAGAGTCAGTCATTGCCGGTTCAAAACGTTTGCCAGCCTTCTGTGCAGCAGACACCCGTACCGACGTCCCAGGCACCTAATATTCTTGTCACGCAGCAACAGCAGCAACATGCTCCTCAACAACAGCAACAGCAACATCCGCCGGCTCAGCAGCAGCAGCAGCAGCAGCCGCAGCCTCAACAGCAACAGCCCCAACCGCAACAACAGCAGCAGCAACAGCCTCAAACTCAGCCTCAGCCGCAGAGTCAGCCACAGCCTCAGCCCCAGCAACCGCTGCAAACACAGAAATCAATGGCACAAATGTCTGAGCCATTGACCGCCATACAAGGAATACAGGGCATCCAAAATATTCATAAAGTTCCTCAGACAGGCGCGCAGCAAACCTCGTCGACCATTCACGCTCCTGGAGCACCGGTGCAATCGCAAGTGATACCGCAACCTTCTCAAATGCAACCTCCAACATCCGGTAGCAATGCTCAAGTACAAATGGCACAGGTATCCGCTAGTTGCCAGAACGTCGTGGGAGGTATGCAACAGGGGAACATGGCGTTTCATCAGCCAGATCCGGAACAGGACTCTATTTCAGGCATCGTAGCTGGATCCGCTCAGTCGGCTGACACGACCCTTTTAGAGTCGTTGACCGAAGTCACTCAGGGCAGCGACGAACACCATACCCTCGAAGATAATGAAAGGTACGTTTTGTCAAGCTGAGATCATGCGGTCGTTGAAATCATTGTAAAAGAGACCATTTAACAGATATTTCTTCTTTTAGCAATAGCAAAGTAGTTTTTAATAAGAGTGTGAATTTACTCGTCACGGCGTCTATGTATACTTTATAAATGAATTTTCGCATGTAATTTTCATTGCAGTATGTCGGGGACAAGCGCTGTAGCGATTGATAATAAGATTGAGCAAGCTATGGTAAGTGTCCCCCCCCCCCCACCTCCTCGCCGTAGGGACAATTATCCGTTTAGCGAATGAAAAACAATATCGGAAGAGTTAACAAACGATCTTTTTGTAGGATCTTGTTAAGAGCCACTTGATGTTTGCTGTACGGGAAGAAGTCGAAGTACTCAAGGAAAAAATAGCCGAGCTTATGGATCGTATAAATCAATTGGAAGCTGAAAATTCAATCCTGAAAGCACACGCGACACCAGAAACGTTGGCTCAATTGAGTCAATCAACAACAAAATTACCCCAAAACAATTCAGGGAGTGGTCAATAGGTAATCATTGTACATAAGTTTCTATTAATACTTTGTCAAGTACATAACGGATAATATAATTATTGTATATAACTTTACGATTTTTAGAAATTTATAAACAATGAGATTTATTATATTATACATATTAACATTAGTAATCTTTTTTTTAAGTAAATTAAAGATAATAGATTATTTTTTACTATTTCGGTTTACTGTTTAGGAAATATATATATATATAAATAATAATTTAAATCTGTAAATTCAATTTTCTTTCTTTTCAAAATGATAATCATTTTGAAAATATATATTGTTACAATCCTAGACAGAAACAAGGACATATATTGAGTGCATGCCAAGATTAAGCAGCATAAATAATGGAGTTGATATTGTTTTACGATAGATTCAAGATTTTGAACATGTTAAAAAAAAAAAAAAAAGAAAGTATATAACAATACGAAATAGGCAGCTAGACATTCCTAGATTATTTTTCCTATTACCTTCGCATTTGGCCAATCTCATCTACTGTAAATTCAATTGAAGTAAAACGATTGATTATTTAACATAAGAGTCTAATGTTCAAAGAACATTTGTATAATTTTAAATTACATGTGATTTTACGTTGATATTTTATTATCATTTTCATTCGTAAAAACAGCTTTTTTATGTGAAACTGTGTAATTTTCAATATCATTAAAAATATCAAGCCTCATATTTTGTAATCTATACTCTCATGTTGTAGTCTCATTTTTAAAACGATATGTATTATAATCAACAACATGCTGAAATCCAGGAAAACGATTATTTACTGGTGTGCATTGAAAGAAAAAAAAAAATCTACAATTTCCTGTCAACATTTTATGTTACATCTTAAACATGCCTAATAAAAAAATTTTTAATTGTATAATAATTTGTTAAAAATTCCTAACAAAATGAGAAAGATCATTACGTATTACAAAACACGCAAAATAAGCCAGCAGAAGAAATATAAAAATAATCATTTCTGATGATACGGGGTTGCCATTGATCGATTTTCTTTTTTCTTTTTTTTTTGTTCTTCATGACTTTTAAAATGTTTTTATTCATTAAAATGATTGCTATAACGACTAAAGACGACATTTCAATATAAAATCTTATGATGGAAATCACGTCCTTTTTGTTCAATAAAACAAATCAGAATTCATAATTACACGTTATAAATTTATAAATGTTTTATAAATTTTTGTTTTTAGGAAGGAAAAAAATAACAACATACAACTTCTTTTTCGTTTCTTATATCATTATCAATAATGTGACTTCTTTTTAGAGCTATTGCGCACAAACATGGTCACATAGTATATATAATATACATAATGCATATATAATATCTGTTATATTATATATATTTTATGTATATATATAATTATATATATAACATATATAATGTATGTATTATGTATATTATATATATATTATATATTATATATAGAATCTATATATTCATACAAATCCGAAATTCTTTGTCTGAATAGCAAGTAGTAGTTTATGTCTTAATATGTGACGAGAGCTGTACAATGGAAGATATAGTCGGGAAATACATGTATTTGCAGTTGGTAGATGATCATCTGCTGGTCGTAATGTCACGCTCGGCATTGGTTGAAAACCATCTTCGCTTGCCGGTAGTGCTGGAGATCCTGTCCAAAAGTATACCTATAAAACAAAGAAATGAGAGTGTCATCGTTTGTAAAAAAAAAAAAAAAAAGAAAAAAAGAAAAAGAAAGGGTAAATATTTATTAAAAAAGAAAAAGAAATGCTGGAATATAATTACTTACCAAGTCTTGTCGTTCTGAATGCGACATTTTCTCGACAATAGACCATAACCATCGTTTGAACTTGGCTAATCTATCGGCAGGTTCTCCCGATTCGTCGTTGAAAGAAGTGTACGATATCAAAACGGAAACGTTGATATCACCGACTCCGTTCAACAAGAGCCTCAAGTCTTCAGATGTTAAACCGTCGAGCGCTCCCTCGGGTAGTACGTCGAACACTCCGTCTCTCATAGCAAGCAAAGATTTCTCCTGTACCTTGATCATGCGGACCTCCGCGTATTTTCGTACATAGTCGTAAACATTACTTGCTGTCACTTCTATGTCACGTCCGTTGGGAATAAGTTCAATCGATCCGCCTCCTTCTTCGGGACATAAATCAATACTGAAAACAATCGAGGAAAGAACAAACAATTGGAGACGAGTCTTCGAGGATAAGAGTTGAACAATTTGAAATACTTCAGACAGTCACTCACCTGAACGTGAGATCAAGAGCAGAGAATAGACTGTTGCTGTCCTTGGTCTCGGAATCGATCACGAGTTGTCTTAGGCTTTCGTAAATTACAGAGTCAAAAAATGCAAGATCATGGAAACGGATCGGCCTTCCCAAAATATACTTTATCACATGGCGGTTCAAAAATATCGGGCACAATTCATTTTGTAAAAGACACAATCCTATAAGCCTGGTCAATAAATGTTTCTTTTAATTTCACCGGCTGATACAGCTCGTCGTTGCTCGATTCTTATCTTATACTAATTGTTTGACATCTTATACCAACCTGCCTACGTTTCTGAACGCGTTCAGCCGCTCGTAACTGGCTCTCCCCTGTCGCGGTGTGTAAAAACCTCTTTTGCCCGGTGAGTAGAAAAGAGGGGCATTGTCCTCGGTGTCGTCCAAAATACTGTTCTCAATCTTTTTCTTGGTAGCACCGCAACGCGCGATCAAACTGAACACGTCGAGATCCAACAACGCTTCCCTTGCCGAGTCCTGGCTGTGACTACGGATTAATTCAAATGCCTCCTCTACTTTTTGCCGCAGAGCGTCTTCCGAAGCTAGTAACATCAACAGCTGCGCAGGGGACAGCTCTAACAGCATGCCAGTTATTTTAGCAGCTAACGCGGGTTGCAATGCGTAGACCTGTAACAAGGTAAACGATTAGCGTGTCATTGTGAAAAATCAAGTATTGCCATTATCTTTTTTCTTTTTTTTTTTCTTTCTTATTATTAATTACCTTTGGATATAGCCTGTCCCCGAGTTGTTGTTGATGCATGGTCAAGTGATCGTTATTTGGGTGACTAACAGGTAACGGATGGGAATTGGAGGATGAACTACCAGCCCCAGAATTACTGCTCCCTTCGACAGAACTGGATGGATGAAAAACTCGAGCTTCGAATGACAATGCTCTGCGTGTCTCTCGACATTTTCCAGAAGATCGAGGATTCTGGAATAAAGATATATATACCTCTTGCAATCATGGAAGAACAGAGAGAAAAATTGTCCATTTTTTTTTCTTCTTTGTAACTAATTATACTCACTTGTCGTCTCAAATCATGATCACGATCTCTGCTTTTTAGTTTTCGAAGTACGTTATACTGCGTGTATTTTGATCCCACTTGCGCCGCTTCTAAATTAGGCAGTTTCTCGTTTGCAAGCAACGCCTATAAGAAGAAAATGTACCCAATTATTATTATTATTATTTTTTTTTTTCTGTCCAAGATAAGACGTGTTACAAACGTAATCTCTGTTGTGATGTTACAAACCTCCGCGATCGCGGTGTAGAAACTTCTAGTTACTCCAGTGCCTTCGCCAGGTTCATCCTTGAAAGTCACTTTAACGCGATGCACGGCCAACGGCGGTGCGTTTGTCGCGCGTCTATTGTACAAGTTGTAATGCGTATTTAATTCTTTCATTGTCTGCACTAACAGCTGTGTTCTGTCTCGTTCGACCTTTCGAAAAAGAAAGAAAGAAGAAAGATTTAATTTGTAACTATACTATACTACGTTCCTTCAAGTAATTAGAAGCATTGCGATCAATTACTTTCAACAGGTTGATGTCTCTTTGCTGAGCGTTCCGAAGTTTCTCCATGTCTCTGCGAAACTTCGCTTCCTTCACTTGGAAACCACCCAGCTCAGACACAACCGAACCAGCCTCTAATCCCACATCCTCCATAAAAACTCGTCCGAACAGATCCAGAGACAAGCTCCAACGACCCAGCAGAATGTTATGCGATATATTGGATCCGATGGACGAGACTGGATTTGTCTCGACCGTTTCGTGGGTCATTGACACGTCGTGGTTCGAGCCGGACGTGTCCATCTCCTCCGTCACATTCTGCGTCGCTTCGTTCGACAGGGCCATTTCTGACGCGCCAGCTTTACTCAAACTCGGCTCCTTTAAAATTGAAACAACTGTGCTTGTACGCCCTCGGTTCTGCCAAACCTCTGCATGTTACTTTAACCTCTTAAATGCGTTCTTATGAATTATTATCTCTACAATGTTCTAGCTTTCTTTTTTTTTCTTTTTTCTTTTCTAATCCTAAGCTTTAACTAAAAGCAAATTTTATATATTTACCGAAACAGTTCCAGCTCTAACAATAACGCTTCTATTCATTTTACACGTATCTCTATTGCTTTTGGTACTTCCTGCTGCTTGATCGTTTTGATTATTAGTAGAAACAATGATCGGAGCTCGATCGACTTGCTCCGCGACAAACGTATGACCGAACGATTTTGTCTTTTCCTACAATGTGGAAAGTAAATCTACATATTTCATTTTTCGACGTGGGGAACCGTGCGACATGGGAGAGAAAGAAAGAGAAAGAAAGAAAAGAGTTCAGTGAAAATATAAAAAAATAAATATAGATATCCTATTGTCGTTGCACAACAATAGGATAACATTCAAGCTGAAAAGTAAACGCTGTTTTTCATGCTCAGAGAGAGAGAGAGAGAGAGAGAGAGAGAGAGAGAGAGAGAGAGAGAGAGAGAGAGAGAGAGAGAGAGAGAGAGAGAGAGAGAGAGAGAGAGAGACGAAAATGCCACGAATTGGCTGAATTAACTTAATCGGCTTTTCTACGTAGGAGAAACATTACCGTGTGCTTCGCAGACGTCAGATCTCCAACTGTAACAGAGCTACGTCTAGCATCTGACGATGCAAAGGCAGATCTTTGAATAATTTGACTAAATGTCGGCGTGGGGATATTCTGATTATCAGCACCACGGGCGGACAGACTAAGCCTCGTTGGTAATCCCTCTAACGGATTCTGATTAGGACCTGCGCTTGTCGCCGGTTGCCTCGGTATACCGAACAGATCCTCCCGCTTTGAGTGGGGTTGCAGTAAGTGCGGCTGGTCGGCCAACGGCAACGCCTCGCTCATGACAGTGTCAAACGGATCGAGAGGCGGACAACCGAGGCACAACGTCGAGTCTGATCTTTGCAAAAACGGATGCTTCCTTCCTTTTGGTACATTGTTACTGTTACTGCCTGGCCCGCAGTTGGGAACCTGAAGTAAATCAGGGTAATCGACAGAGTCTGTCTCCAGTGCTGTGGGCACTGGCGAACTGTACTCCTCTCCCTCGTCATTGTCGTTCTCATCCTGCAAATATCGTCGTGAAACATTGTCGTAACTTCTGAGAAATACGGGCTAACAAGAGAAATTCAACTCGATACGAACCTGATCATTCCAACCTGTGTAATTCGACGACTCCTTTTGGCTATCACCACGCGAGGACACTGGCTCCGACAACGGCGAACGCATGTAATACACTAGCGCGTCGAAAACGTACGCCACGTGTCTCAGCGCGGAAACATCCAACACCGGCAAGCTGTCCCTATGTTCGGCGTTGTGAGCACGCATTAAGGATAGGCAATAGGACAAGAATTCACGTCTCGCCAAGTATACATCTCCACCTGGAAGCAACACTCGCTAGTAGGTTACTCGTTACTTCAATTTTACTTCTACAATATAATATAATATAATACAATATAATATAATATGATACAATATAATATAATATAATACAGCGATGATGTTTAGCATGTTCTTCGAGTAACTTCCTCGAAGGGAAAAAAAATGTATACCTTCGCGTTCTCTACTGTTTCTCGAAGGTTCGCCAACGCCTGCAAAACCAACGGTGAGTCTTGTAGAAGCTTGTGGAGTGGAGATATTGGAGCTCGTAGCGATACCACTGCGTTGATTCCGACCTGTATTAGATTGCAATGTCAACGACAGCGCCGCTGTATTCAACAGACCAGAGAAATTGCCTCCGGACAACGACGAGGCATTGTTCAACGGATGCTCCGGATGCGTAGGATCCGCGCTACGTGTCAATGATACACCGAATCTCAATTGTGCCTCTGTGGCATCCATGACTGTGAGCAACCAATCCCACGTTGGTTTCAAATGTCCCTCGAGATACATCTGCAACCATACATACAATTGATATATATATATATATATATATCGTTATGTTCGCTCTGAATTTTAAACCATACTGTGATAAAAAAAAAAATCGTACCTGCAGGTTCAGCGCGTCTTGATAAGTAATCTCCATTAGTCGCGGCAAAGAGGGTGCTAGCGTTTTGTAATCTTGCATCATAACTAAAAGATCGGCTATCTGTCTAATAACAATTCCAAATGCACGTGCCAAACAAGTGGTGCTAGTACCCATGATTATGGGTTCTTGCGCAGCTGCAACAGCGGACGTTGCAGTGGTGCGTCTTAATGACGTAGAGTCAATAAAAACCAGATTACTGCCACCTGTTACTCGTAATCCAGTCGTACGCATATTTGAGTCACGATTACGTATCGCCCATTGCATAGAAACAGGCGCGAGATTATTACGGTGTAAATGGCCAGATGAACCACTGTAATAAGATTTCAGTAACAAAAACATAACCTTTTCAAATAGACTGGAAAGAATGATTATTGAATTGTTTTAAATTAGAAGGGCACTGCTGCAAAATGTACCTATTCTACACGCATAGTTAATACAGTACTCTGTATACAGTACGATGCAATAACAATACAATGTGTGTATAGTTGATTCAGTACACAGTACTCGTTAATTCTCTGAACTTAATTGAACTTTCAACTTTACTTAGCTTGCTTCGAATCGACTATACACAAGGTACAAGAGAGAGTGTCATACTCAAAGTAGAAGTGATAGTTTTACCTTCGTCGCTCCAACTGATCATCACCGATCTGAAAGTCTTCGTTATCCTGTTCGTCGGTTTCCCCTGCCTCGCTTTCATCGTCCTCCTGCTGGCTCGACTCGCCAGACTCATCCTCGGGGAACAGTAAGATAGATCCCATTCCACCATCAGAGCCTGCTGTAGCACCGGTTTGCACGCTACGTTGAGCAGACGCTGCGTCTTGATTGCTGTGATTGTCGTCGGAATCTGATTCCGTTTCCGCCTCTGCCAGGAGATCCAACTCTGTGTCGGATTCGCCGTCTCCCGCCTGTTCCTCACCCACGCCTCCACCATTGCTATCAATCTCACCTAATGGTTGACCAGCAACTGTTCCAGAGACCCCAGATTCTTCGTGCTCGCTGATATCTCCATCAACGTCCATAGGAACTTCTGATCACACATCATTATTATATATAAATTTTCATATCTAATATTATATAAATCTATGTGGCCTGTCTTAGAAAATTAGCATGAAATCTACAGGTCCGTTAATATTATTATAAAATTATTACTATTATTGTACAAGTAAAATTAGAAAAATTAAAAATATTTTTATATATTATACATTATGTTTTAAAACACAATTATAATATAGTTATTTTATATATTATATTATATTTTAAAACACAATTGGCAAGATTTGATCATGAAAGTATCGCCAACTTGAAATAATCTTTTTAAAAAAAATAGACACTAGATTCTATCATTCTTATCAATTCTTCAGATGTCAGAAAACTTTAAATTACATTATTTCTGCGTTATTCTCATTTATTAATCTGTAAAACATACCTTCGCCAGCCTCTGTTTCGTCCATAGCAGAAACATCTCTGGCAATGGTAATATTATTATTTCCCTGTTGCGTTTGTAAAGTGGCATCTAAAGTTTGAGAACTAACGCCGCTATGAGGTATTAGCGGTTCTATGGAAAACAATTCCTCAGAGCCGTTGATCACTTCCATTGCTGAATTGGTCAAGGTAAACGGTGCCGTAGGACGAGCAACACCTAATCTCACGGGTGCTATCAACGAGTCGGCAGTCTCACACAATTCCTCGACGGCTAATTTAATCAATGCTTGGAATACTTTACGACACTTCATTAATGGTTGCAATGCTTGGCTGGTACTGAAATATTTTTTCAAAATATCACATGGTGATGGGAAACATAAAAAAAAAAAAAATCACTCTATCGAAATAAATAAATTCTTTCATACCTTCTCCGTTTTGTTGTATTAGGCGCCATTTCTATTGTAAAGATTACAAATATCCGAGCTACAGATCGAACAAATCGGCGAGCAACGTTATTCGCTTCTTCTTGTCTGCCGGGTATAGTATCATTTTGTAACTCTCGTATCAGAGTCGTTAAGAGGGTATCAAGCATCTGGAAGAAAAATTTTACAACATTACGAATTTCTTTTTTTAACATATTAGAGATGAAAAATAAAACTGATATCCCTTTACCTCTGCGCTGCATTTAAATAACAACGAGTGAGTGAATTTGTCAAGCAGGGCAGTACCGCTTTGACGACACAATTGGCCCTGATCTCCAAACAACTGCTCGTTTCCGTTCACAGAAACTCCCGACATGATCATGCACTGAACTGCTGGCCAATCATCCAATAATCTTTCTAAAGCTTTTCGATTAAAGCGAGGAGGTTCCAAATCGTGATCCGGCATATCTGGTACGTAAGTATCTAATCCTGTTTATAATTAACCTTTAGCTTTTTACATCTAATTTTAGTAATTTTTATATCTAAGAAATATGGAAACAAAAATTACCATCAGACGAAGGTCCTTTACGACTTGCAGATGCTGAACGTTGCCGCAGCGCAGAACGATATTGTCGTTGTTCTATCAATTGCCTTCCAACAGTTTGAACCAAGAAAAGTAAAATACTTTCTCCTCTGCAAAATAAAAGAAAAAGAAAAACAACTTTAATCTTTTACGATAGTTTCTATTAATTTATTGCACGTTCGTTTACCGTGAGTTGATCTTCGTCACAAGATCGGTATTTACTACGAGACGACAGAGAAGTTCATAACGAGCACCCTGATGGCCCGCGATCAGCGCACGGCATTTGCACTTTTCCCAACAGTCGCAGTAAGCCGTGGGAGAAGTGATTTTTATTCTACAGTCGTGTCCCCTGTGGCAAACGCGGGCACACTCTGTACAACAACACAAAGATCCGATCAACCCACAAGTTTTGCACTCGAAAATATCTTGATCAATATGTTGAGTTCCGGTCCACGTGAAGCTACATGTGTCGTTGCAACATGTAACGAACAGTGGCGATAAATCTGGATTAGCATCCGCAGGAAGTATCATAGCTGAACACTCCTTCTGATCTTTTCCAACTCTCTGAATGACATCCAGTAGAATGAGAGCCGCGTGATACGCTCGGACAGATACAGCAAGCATTAACGGTGTTTGGCCCTGGATATCTCTGTTGATTAAATATATGAACATTTAAGTATTTCCCTGTAATTGCAAAAGTGCCTCATTCATTCACAATCAATATAATTACTTTGCTGTAAGTAATTCTTTCAAGTGGGGTGCTAGCACGCTACTTTCACACATGTATTTTAATATGAGTAACGCGTTGTTTCTCCTTTCAACGGAATCTATGATGTAGGTATTGTTTGACGTTGCTCCAACACCTGAAATTTGCGGAAATACTTATTTAGCAACGTGTAACAAAAGTTATAAATCAGAAAGGTAAAACGGAAGAAGCGTTCGATACACTTTTACCTGATTTGTTCATCATTGATATGCTAGCAGTACCAATGCTGAGCAAACTGTCCTCTTCTCCTGACGTGTTATCAAACGCTTCCGGTGGCCAGCTTAAAGTTGGAATTGGTTCCTCGATAGGTGCTGACGGACCGTCAACAGTATTCGAAACTAGCTCACGTTCAATACCTTCCAAACGAAATAAGAAATTGAAATAAATGATCCGCAACTTTTGATAAAACTTATTCATATGAAAAAAAAAAAAGAAAAGAAAAGAAATAGATTCGATACCTTGATCATTTTCTTTATTCGAAGTTGGCGAGCACATACTGATGCAAGCGTGCAAAATATTGCGATTACCATCACACCGTTCCATTAATACTGATTGAATCTGTGCTGCATTGTTCTTTTGATCTTGTTCCAAATTGCAAAATACCTGCTTAATACTCTCATAATCGCACCTCAATATACGCGGCATTAACAAAAGATTGTCAAATGCTAATGCAATAACTGCGACTTGGTTTTTCATGTTGTTTGAATTTGAACAGGTCGGTATCGGAATGGTCGAAGCACCAATACATAGAACTGGAACCAAGTCCAACCAATTTGGATCACGGATAGCATCGGCACAATCCTTTGCTAATGGATAGATCGTGTTGTTTCCATCTCTGAGTATCATGGAGCACTCGATATTTTCTCCCGAGCTGGTCAAACTAATATTTTGAGGCTGCAAACCCAGAAACGACGATACGTCCGATGGGATGTAACAATCTTGAACGTATCTTCCAGTACTTAAATTGTACACAACGTAGCTTAATTTGTTTGCACTTTTTACTATCGCGTGGATTCCCTGGCCATCAGTAGCGATGCTCAAAATACTATCGTTCGAGCCTTCAACGATATTCACTCTTCGGGGTGTCCGTTGGAAACAGTCTGGAGCTCTGGGATTCATCGACGATTTTATCACTTGTATCTCGTCTTTTCTCAACAATCTGCAATCAGCTAGCAGTTTAATTAATTCCTCGGTTGTTAAATCCTTGAAATCTGAGGTGCTGAAATCTTTCTCTTTGATCTCTTTCTCCTTCGAGTCCTTCGAAAAGAATTTCACGGCGACGTAACAACCGTCGACCTTTATGACTTTACCGATCGGCACTGTCTTTACATCCTCCACGAAAACAACATCCTTCAACTGCCATTCCTCCTCGTCTTTTCGCTCCGACTCTCCCTCACTTCGAGGTGCAACTCGTTTCTGTCTTTTGTGACTTGTCGTGATGCTGCCGGTGTCGCTGCACGTGCTCGAAGCCGGCGACGGCGGCGGAGGCATGTCGAGGCGATCGGTAGTTTCTTTGTTATTTGTTTTGTTGATATTGCCGGCTCCGCTATTCCCATTCGTCTCTCGTTTCTCTGCGCTAACGTTAGGCAAATGAGTTCCAGCTGGCAATATCTTAAATCTGTACGTGCTATCTAAATTCCACGCTGCCCCTAATAACTGCCCTACTTTTGGAACTCCATTGGCAATGGTAAAACCTTAAAAAATATGTCAACTCAGAATACCATGACAGATTATTTTCAAGCAGATTACACACGTGATATTTATCATTTGACAAATTACCTATTGCACCAGGATGATATATAGGACTATTTTTCATACAAACATGTGCGCCGTAACTAATGTCGTTTGATGATACCGTGGATGATCTATGTTTGCGCGATTTAGCCTTGTATTTTTCCCACAATTTTTTACGTTGTGCAAAAGGTAATACACCCCTGTAAAAGCAAGAATGCAAGTTTTACTTAATAATCATAGTTAAAATAATATGTTTCAACATACCACCAATACAATGCACCACTTTCAAGTTTAGCAACCGTATATAAAGCACAGGTGTGAAGGGATACTATTTTGTCCAGCGTAAACTCTGTGAAAGTTTGTGCTGGATGTTCAAGACGAGAAGCAACATGTCCTACGAGTTCATCAAGCCACGTAGCTACTTTGCCAGATTCGGTGCTAATGGAACATCGAATAGCTGTTGCAGATATATTAACTATTTTTTCTGTAGTTACTGCCAACCACGGAGCTTTCGGATGATGTATATTTGGATTCTACAACAAGTTTCTTTTTATATAGACTGCTCGTACAAAATGTTCGAAATGAAATTGATTGATTCAAGTACCTCTGGATGTTTGTATGGTTCAGACTCCGACCATTTCCACTGATATAATTGTCCGCCGGCGGAAACGGCAATTAATTCACTATAAAGCGATGCGATTTGTACAAAACGAGGAGCAAGATCACTGCTGCGTTCGTGCCACCACTCTAGTTCCTCCGATATCCATAATGGACTTTGAGCAGCTAATTCTTTCTTTTTATTATCTATGGAATTTTTTAAATGTGTAACGAAAATTATCACATCGTTGCGTAAAATTCGAAGATATTGGAAATCGACGTTGGAAAGTTTTAATCTTACCAGAATCTTTGTCCCATGAGTCTTTAAGTGCTGATTCCAACCAACGTCTCGGGCCACAATATTGACGATCTCTCCATTTACTGAAATTATCTCGATCTCGATCTCGCTCAGAAGTACGTTCACCTTCTCTGTCATTACCTATTCTACGTGAAGAGCTACCTCGGCTGGAAAATGTAAACGTTAAAAATGTACATTGCGTCACAGATAGTTAGGAAGCAATTAAAGGATAATTACTTTCTCATTCCAGTATATCCAAACATGTCTTCAGGAAACATAGAATCTGCGTCAATTATAACAGAGTGTTCATTACTAAATCCACCATCTAACAATGAAATGAGATCTTCCGGAACATAGGTATCTGCTGTATCTTCAGCATCATCACCTTCTTCGTCATCCCGTGACAGTAAGTTATTTACTGCTAAGTTTACATCTAAATTTGTACGCTAAGAAATATATTTCAATATTAAACCAAAAACAATCTCAACGATACGATGATCGATATACTGATCTTTTCAACTGAACAAACCTGTAATTCTCTAATAATAAGGTTACGACTTTTTCCCTGCAATACTACTTGAGCCTGTGTAATAAGATCTTCCGGTACAAACGGAGCAGGCACAGATGCAATTGGACGCGAACTGCTACCACTCCCTCCGCCCATGATTACACCTGGAGGGCCTATTCTGCCTCCACTGCTGCTCCCTCCGCTACTACCACCACCGCGTATGGCAGAACTACCACGCATGATTCTCGCACGTGATCTAGACATTCCGGCTCTGCTTCCGCTTCCGCTGCTAGTACCACCGTTCGGTGCTGAATTCGAGTTATCAACATGGTTTTTATTTGTGCTAGAATGATAGAAAAGTACATTTGTTATTTCAAAATGACAAAGATGTAACAAATACATCTTATGCTAAATTTACTTTATTTTGTGGCTTACTTTCTATTTGGTTCATTTTTGCTTAAATCCAATCTGTCTGACAGCACTGTAAATGCAACTCGACAAATTTTATGATCTTCTGTGAGAAGGGCAATATGCGTCGGACCAACCACGATGTGTTTCACTGCAACTTTCAAGTTACTAAATGCTGGCAATGTTACAAATCCATATCTGTTGATCTTTTCTGCTACTTCTTTCAATCTAAACAAACAAGCAAAAAAGAACTGATTATTCCTTCATGTGATAGCTTGGACTTTAAACAAACTACACTAATTCCACTTCTTTTTCTTATCTACTTTATTTGTTATATGTAAACAAATAAATAAATTATGTTGGTGATAAGTATTTATTTACTTTGTATCATGTAGCAGCAAGAGCTGTAAAAATTCTTTTACACAGGATATATTATCATTACTATATAGTTCAAAAACTCGCTAAAATAACAAATAGACAAGGTGCAAAATAACAAAAAATGAAAACAACGTTAATGCAATGGTGCAGAAGTATTTATTGAATAAAATGTAAGGTCGTTGTCCATGGCATGTATCTGATCATAAGTAATTACATTCATTGTTTATAATCTAGAAATGTATTTAACAAAATATTCTCTATTAACAAATAAACGAATTCAACAAAATATTTTTATCATCCATCCGTTCTACATATATATAATGTATTTATACATGTATATATGTATGCATGTATGTATATATTATATACTTGTACATATTGCACATATACATATGTGTAGTTATACACATATACTATATGTATATATATATACGTATATGTATATGCATATACATATATTTATACGGTAAAGGGGACAATTCCAAAACTAAATGTATTGAAAATATATTCGCTCTTCCAATTATTTAGATGGACACTGTTTAATATGAGCAGGAACGAGACAACACAACGAACATTTAACTCCAGAACGATACAAAAACCGAGCATGTCGTGCAATTGTGCGAGAACCTTTTCCAAAATCGTCAGGAGGAGACGAACGGGTGTTCCGCTGACGATGATACGAACAACGCAGACTTTTACAAAATGGATAACGAACGGCGTGGACGGCTGCAATACGGAGCGGAGACAGACATGGCAAAAGGGCAAACATACATCGTAATGGGGAAAAACCGACGAATGGACACACCGCTCTCTTACCTGTCGTTCAGCTGGTCGTCCGTTCCGGGCAACGGATGCACGACGAAGTGTATAGACGTCATTTTCACAACGCTCGTGAATCGCTAGCTCCAACAGCCGAGATGGTGGAACGTCGTTTCAACAGAACCGCACACGCAATTTCACCGCACCGTCGAAACGATGTTCAGCCATGTTCCTCAAGAAACAACGAGCTACGTGTTCCCGAAAGCAGACGTGATGAGCGTGTGACTCGTGTATTCGCAAACGCATTAAGAAAACGCACGCTCGCACGGGGAAGTTCAACGGGTTGAGATTAATCACACGTGCAAACACGAGATTGTCCAAGGAACGAGGAACTATGATTTCCGTGGAACTGTGACAATCGTCCAGATGCTTCTACCGCTGTTGCTGTATTGGTGTTACTCGGGAGCGAGGGCGCACATCATGGCGACCGGTCGGATATAATGGCGGACACGAATATCCAGCGATCGTTGTTCTCCGAGTTCTAACGCCACCTAAACGTGGCGAGAGATTTCACGTACTTCCCGTTACATCGTCCTTCGTTACTCGACTCTTGGTGTATTCTTCTGGCGGAGATACTTCTTTTTTTTCTCTTTTTGTGCTTTCGATTACTCTGTCACTCAGAACGGTGATTTCCAACAACAATTTCGTTACGCCACTCGAACTATGTGTGCCTCTTTGTCTCGTTGATGTTCGGCCGCGTGTAATTGGCCGATGCGAGTTACGTAACGCGACAAATATACGCCGCGAGATGTATATTTCACAGCGGAATCGCGCACATGACAATTCGTAGCGTCAACTCGAAGGGGGGAAAAAAATTTGCTCGCGTTGCCGCGAACAGAGCAGGAACGAAACTGACATTCGTAATCAAATTTCAACCTGCTGCGGGCACGGGCGCGGGACTGGCCAATCAGGAAAGGAGTTTCGCTGCACGCTAGAGGAACTGACGTTTCCATACGAGTCGCGCGAGGACACAATCTATAATGCTTTCAAATGGTTCGACTAATTGCGAATTTGAGATTCGATTTAACAGAGAATCTTCAATTTAGAGAACATTCGAATCGCCCACGTTAAGGGTCAATTATGGATGAAAGTTGGATCATTGCACTTTTAACCTCTTAGAGGTTAGCCAATAGCTTTCACAAACGCCTTGTTGAACTGTATTGTCAGTCGAAAAAAATTGTATATAAATGATCTTCCAAATTCCTTATAAAAACGAACTTTAATTTATTTTGTCAAATTTCGAAACTTCAATATTTAAATTTGATCGTTTCAGTTCTAACCTCTTAGAACGCAACTGTAGTGGCGTTTGTTTCTCAATTTGAAAAGAATTGTATGCAATATTATGAGTTTTCAAATTCTTTATATAAAACTTTAATTTATTCATTTCTTTCAATTTATTCAAAGTTTATTCGAACGTAATTACGTAGTGTATTCGTTGTTGCACTGTTTTTACACTAGTTTTGGGTCAGACCTTGTCTGTAAAGAAGTATAGCTATACATATGAAAAATCTCATCGTAACTAAGGAGTTAATTGGGTGAGATTTTTCAAAATGCGAAATGACACAGAGCGGGGAAATGATGGCCCGTATTTCCTTTCCTCAAAACATATTTCTTTTTTTTCTCCCTTATTTTTACATCGAACTCATTTGTACAACGTATCGTTTATAGTTGGAAACTTACTCGTTGGATTTGTAAACGAGCATTTCGAATTTATATATTACAGATTCAAGAAAATAACTATTAAACTATGCATTACAGCACGATATTACAAACACGAAAATATATACAATCTTTATTTAATCACATAAGACGTTTACACTTTCTTTCTTTCATGTTGTAATTAATGCAAAACAAATATTTGGCTTTTGATATATATATATATTCATATATTTCGTATATATATGTATATATATATACTTTTGCTAGGCTCCGTTCATCGATACTTTAGTACCAATGTTTAAATATGTACAGAAAAACGAGTCGTTTGAAGTTATTTTGTATACTTAGTTGCATCAACCCGGACACGAGATACACTCGAGCAATAATTACCCATTCTGATACGCGGAAATAATTGTAATCCTAGCACAAATAATTATAGCAAACAATCGAATCTTTAATCTATACGCTTTAATAATATAAATAACGTTCGATTGTACTATTCAAATATATTAAAAAGGCATGGTAACAGTAAAACTTTCGTATTTTAATACGTACATCTCTAATATAATTTATACTTTTCCACTTCCATACGTAAATCTTTGATTTATATATGAAGATGGCGTAGGATCTGTACTGAGTGTAATTTGAGTCACGAAAAATTAACATCCATCATCAATTGGACTAATATACAGATCACGGATCTTGATAAGAATCTCCCCGTTCGATACCGATTGCATCGAGAATCTTAAAAAACGTGTTCCTTACTTGCTCGGTCACGTGCTCCGATCAATTTCCTTTTTTTTCTTTTTCTTAAAACTTTAACTAGATTTACACCTAAACTATACACTATACAAATTGCTCGGTACTGGTAGCACTAATGTCGAGCAAACGCCATGCAGCTTTTGGATTAAGTTCGGTAGGATCGCGGCACAATACCCAGATGTAACTAACGCGCATCACTTTCTCAGGATCTCCTTCAATGACATTTCTCTTCGCATCTCTCACGCACATGATTTGCTGGGATTGAAAGCTGATTATCAGAACCGGTCCTTGTTCCATTACTTTGCCCAACATTAAATCTACATTGTTGATATCTAAAATCGAAATGTCTTATTTTATCTAGAACGATTATGCAAGAAAGAATATATGTACACAAAATATGAAATATACCTAAGATTTTATTGTCTAACTGATATCCCAATTTCTCTACTTGTAATAATGGTTGTGCTAGTAATTTGTAAGGAGCTTCGTGACACCAGTCTTTTAAAATCTCGAGATCCCCCCTTACCATAGCTTCCAAAATATTTGGAATAATGTCTGTTTCGCAGTATTTTAAAAATTGTACTCTATCGAAGCTAGGATCTAGTTTACAAATTTCTGTCAGCGTTTCTGACAAATCCGTCTTTTGAAATAGTCCACCAACTATGTCTGTGACTTTGTCTGTCAGTAGTCTAGAGGCACGAATTACAGGATTGTCAGACTCCTCGTATTTGATCTTCCATTCCAGTACTTTGTTCACATATGGATTTTTATCCTTCGAAAGATACAATTATTACACAATTCTGCAAATATATAGCACAATCTGATTACTTTAAATTACATACCTTGAAGTTCTGCCACGATTGATAAAATTTAGAATCTTTATGCAATTCAACACCAGTGACGTCTTCGTTCGGTTGAACAACTTTGCTATCTGTTGATTCTACTACGTCTTTCCTTTTCCTTAACACTTTGGGCGATACATATACTTTTCCTACAATTTCAATTTAAAAAAAATTCTTACAAAGCCTTATATCAAGTTGTAAAAAATTGCTCACCATGCATTCCTTGATGATCCAGTTCCTCGCGTACAGCTTCCGCAGTTTGCGATATCGTTTGAAATGCACTTGTTTTACCTAAAGCCTGACTTTTTTCAGATATTGTCTCTGCTGCTCCTTTCGCAGACTTTGTTATTTCCTCGCTCAGCTGACCAGCTTTTTTCCCTAATTCCGTTTTACTTGCTTCTTCGAGAACTTCTTGTACCTATGTGATGACATTATTCAATTAATATCTACCGTACTTATGAATTTTATCAGAACATTACTCTTCATTTGCACCTTTTCCTTTAAAGATTCTAACTTTTCCTTGAGAGCTTCAGATCCTTTAGTAGCTTCGGATTCAACTGCTTGAAATTTCTGTCTAGCAGAGCGCAATGCTTCGGACTGTTCCAGTTTCTCTGCTTCTTCCCTGAACTTTTTCAAAGACTCTTTCATCTCTTTATTCTTTTGAATTTCTTGCTTAATATTCTCGATGAACTGAGAAATGAAACTAGGTCTTCTCGCCGGATTTGAATAAAATCTGACCTGAAGAAACACACTGTAGTGATTGAATGAATCTGCGCATCGTTCTAATGACATTTTAGAAATGAAACTCACTGATAAACCTTGTACATCTGTGATTTGAGGTAACTGTGATCGTAGCACGACATTGTAAATACATATTGTTGAGCCATCCCTGGGAAGTTTTTTTTTAGATCGCGCAGATCTTGTGATACCAATGAGGCTAGTTCTACACACAGAAAAATTCTGAAACTATAAAAAAAAAAAAAATGTATACACAATACAAATATATATACATATATACATATGTCTCAAATCTGTAGACAATGAACCTTTTTAACAGAGGCAGTGATTTATAAGGTACAATTGAAAATGTTTCAACTATTTCTATATGAAAATCTTCATTTATTGCCTTCCTCAAGTAGATACAATGGGATTCGTGAAAGGATTGACAATTTTTTTTATTACAATACAACAGACAATTTTTACCATATTATATAAATTTATTTCTCCCGTGTGTTATTATTTATCTCGTTGTTTTTTCTTTGAAAAATTTCCACGAAGACAAAATGCATCAACTTCAACAGACTGAAAATTCTGATGCAACGAGACGAAAAGCATGAAAGTTATTCGAAAGAACATAACCTAAACGTGAAGGGAAAATGTGACCGGCTTGTGAGTGAAACATTTACAAGCTCGCGTTAATACGGAAGAAAAGAAACAAGTACAATTGTTTCGTGTCTCCGCGTAATCGAAAGATGACGGTTCAGTTAGCAATCAGAATTATTTACCATTTTACGAACGATTTATCTGCGACATCGAAAATCTTCATAAAATATATTATGGTCGGTGGGCAGGACATCTATCGACAAAAATTAGGACAAATCGCGAACTTGCAACACATACATGCCATAACACGATAATCTTATTCGAAATCGAATGTCCAATTAGTAAAAGTTTTCGTGTAAATAAAAAGTATATATATGTATATATATATATATATATATATTTATACAATATCTTTATTCGATTATTTTTACAAATGTATACAGTTCTTAAATATCTCTATCTATCAATGGAATTTACAATAAATGCTAGGTGCAATGCAAAACTATAATTATACAGAATTATTACACAATCTTCTGATGTTCTGTAGGTTCGTTTTAAGTTTTCAGTCCTGGTACTCTGTACAGAAATTCTCCATCACAGTCGTAATAACAATCTCTTACCCTGTATGTCATGCCCTTTTGATACACGTTTTTAGGAATTTTTATATGCTTTGTGTAATTGAAATCTTCATCCATGTATGAATTTCGTTCTTTTACATGAGTATCCAAGCTTACATTCTCATTTTCCGGGCTGGTTATTACTGATTCACTTTCGTCTGCTGTAACATTTGCTATACTACCGTCACATGGATTTTTTGTACTGCTAATACTCTTTTGTTCATTGTCAATATCTTTCACAGTATTGTGCGATACATTACGCAGATTTTCCAAATTCTTAGTTTCTATATATTTTTTATAGGTATTCACCAAAGTTACTCTCTCTTCATAAGGTATCTCATCTGGATTATTCAATTTCTTCTTCAAGAATTCTTCAAAAACTAATGTATCCCCTTCCATGCTATACCTTTCTGTTTCATGCACTTCTCTATTTACAAAGTCATTGTCTGATTCAAATACTAATTTTTCTTTCTTCTCTGACGTGTTGGACTTCCTAGTGGTTCTGCTCTTATCATTCTGTAAAGTAATTAGCTTATCTTTCGTACTTTGTATTTCGTATCTTTCACTGTGTTTGTCTCTATTCGTTGTATCATTGCTCGTTTTGTTAATTAATCTCATGTTTTTCTTTCCTGTTGCCTCCGATTTCTTTTCACCCGTGCTTGCATTATCCTGCAAGGAAATTGATATCTTATTTTCCACAGATTTCTTACCAACAGAATCTGCAATAATACTACGAAAGAATGAACTTTTAGGCTTTGGAAGTTCTATCTTTGGTAACATATATTTTTCAGCCAAAGTCTCCCTGTTGAATAAAATAATTTTCCTGTCTTTGAACTTCATTAAGTGCTCCTCTAAGATTGGGTTCACTGGTAACTGACCAGTTTTAAATTGTTTCCAATTTTTAACTACTTTATTGTCGTATGCAAGTATTCTCTCCACTGATTTTGGTTCCCATTCAGCTTTCAAAATCTTTCTTATGGTGTGAGGTAAAGCTGGAAAACTTTCACTGAGTCTTTCAGGTGTCCATTCCTCGGGATCTTCTCTATGTAATTTTTTTATATGATTCTTTTCGACGTACGTAAGGAAATTCGGTTCCATCTCTTTAAAGTATTTACTTCTAACAATGCGACGCTTCAACAGTTCACGATCCTTCTCAGTCTTTCTGAAAATTATATTGAAAATATTAAAAAACTTAATCTACATAAAATATAATTCAATGTTTATCTTGTATATACCTATTGTGATCTGCATAAGAATCCATAATATCTCCCAGATCAGTGTCATACACTCCTACGTCATCTTGATCAAACTCTTCAACATTATCTTCAAATCCTTTATGATTTTCTGTCTTCGTTATATTCATTTTTCCTCGCACTCCAGCCACTGCATGTCTAGATTTGGTTACATATGTCCTCAACAGCTTGAACGTTATTACTCTAATGTTATTCATCTTCGATCATTCAGTTTTCTTTATGTCATTATATTAATTTTTTATTGATTCATTCATATACCTATATTTATATAATTTATTCGTATAATACCTATATACTTTCCTTAGATATATCATAAATAGTATTAATTATTTAAAAATCATACATTCGTGTATGTAAATATTGGTATTAAATGAATCCATGCGAATTGTATCAACTGTAATTCTCACAATCAGGCATATTTGCAATTGCGAAAAGAGGCAATATCTTTTATTATCTTGTTTTCATTTTCGAATCTTAAGGATAGTTCGCAAAGAAACATCTCCAGTCACTTTTTTGTTAAGCGTATTGAAATTGAATTTAAAAGATCGTATCTCTAGCTATTATTTATCAATATTTATTGTTCGTATGATTCTTAAATTATGTTTTATAAACAATATTTTATAAAATATATTTTACAAATAATGATTCTTAAAATATAAATTACGAATAGTATAGGACAATTTTAATTCTGTTAAAAGACGCTAGATAACGTTGCAAGTCTGTGAGTCGCGTTAATTTCCGATCTACCTTTATTATATAACGTGGTAGAAATGAATCGTGTGAAGTGGAACAAACTTGCTTGATGCCTATGGTTGTTGATTTGCGAAGAGCAGAATTATCTATCAGCATCGTATCTAAAGTTGAAGAATATTTCCAATCGCAAGGTGAAATAATATTATTTACGTTACTTTGTACTTAAGAATTGTAATATTTTTTTTTTATTCTACATTTAATTTCGCGTTCGAAAGTTTGTTTTACATACATGTTGCAAAGCTTCTTTATTTCCATTGCTGAAATTTTAATTTCACACGTGTTGCGAATTTATCATTTTTATAAATAGTTTTTTAATTTTTTTGTTGTAGTTGCTAAATTTGTATTTATTCGAAAAGAATCCAAACGTTTGGTAGTCGGTAAAATTGAGGTTCGCGTTGTTTCACACTTTCGTTTCTTTTTTGCCATCTCCTTTTTTTTAAATGTGAAATTACTATAGTAATCTTGGATTGTTAAATGTATGTTTGTAGTGTTAAATGTTTGTTTTTTACAAAAAAAGTATCAATTTATTAAAATTTTATCTTATTTGTACATATTTCAGAATGGATATAGATTCTTTGTTTTAATGAAAAACAACACATTTTTCTCCTACTAATGGTTGATTGAAAAATACAAGAAAAAAAGAAGGAACTGCAAAAATGTATCTCTATAATTTGACTCTTCAACGTGCCACGGGTATCACCCATGCGGTGCATGGCAATTTCTCTGGTAGTAAAATGCAAGAGATTTTGGTGTCGCGTGGCAAGTCATTGGAGTTGTTAAGACCTGATCCAAACACAGGGAAGGTTCATACTTTGTTAACTGTAGAAGTGTTTGGAATCATAAGGTCTTTAATGGCCTTTAGATTGACTGGTGGTACAAAAGACTATATTGTTGTTGGGTCTGACTCTGGACGCATTGTAATTCTGGAATATATCCCTGCCAAAAATGTGTTCGAGAAGGTACATCAGGAGACGTTTGGCAAGAGTGGATGTAGACGCATTGTACCTGGACAATATTTAGCCATAGATCCAAAAGGGAGAGCTGTAATGATAGGTAATACGCAAGTTAATAATTATGGAAATTTTACAGATACAATTGTATATCCTGTACCAAGTGATTATTTCTTTTATCCGTGTTTCAACTGATTAACATTGATTACAATTAATCTTAATGATGGCACATCTAGGTTGCGACCATGTTGCGATATTGTCCAAATGCGATTCACAAGGGAAATATGTTCATTTCAGGTGCAATCGAGAAGCAGAAGCTTGTTTACATTTTAAATAGAGATCCTGAAGCTCGTCTTACAATTTCCTCCCCTTTGGAAGCACACAAGAGCAATACGTTGGTTTATCATACTGTGGGAGTAGACGTGGGTTTTGAAAATCCTATGTTTGCCTGTCTAGAAATCGATTACGAAGTAATGTTTTAATATTTTCGAGAAGGAAAAAGAAACACATATAGAGTGCGCCGCAATAGTAATAAATATGGTTTGCATATTTTAGGAAGCTGACAGCGACCCTACGGGAGATGCAGCGATAAAAACACAACAAACGTTAACTTTGTACGAGCTTGATTTGGGTTTGAATCATGTTGTACGCAAGTATAGCGAACCACTGGAAGAGCACGCAAATTTTCTCGTGTCTGTTCCGGGAGGGAACGACGGACCGAGTGGCGTTCTTATTTGCTCTGAAAATTATCTGACGTACAAAAATTTAGGAGACCAGCATGACATTCGTTGCCCTATTCCGCGAAGACGTAATGACTTGGACGATCCCGAGAGAGGCATGATATTCGTGTGTTCTGCTACTCACAAGACCAAGAGCATGTTCTTTTTTTTGGCTCAAACGGAACAAGGCGATATTTTTAAGATTACACTCGAGACGGACGAAGACATGGTGACTGAAATTAAATTGAAATATTTCGATACTGTACCCGTTGCGGCAAGCATGTGCGTTTTGAAAACCGGTTTCTTATTTGTAGCTTCGGAATTTGGCAACCAGTAAGTACAATATTTGAAGATATAAATTACATTTCGTTGTATTACGATTAATCTTGTTTCTTTTTTTGAAGTTACCTTTACCAAATTGCACATTTAGGAGATGATGACGACGAACCGGAATTCAGCTCTGCCATGCCACTGGAAGAAGGTGACACGTTCTTTTTTGCACCGAGGCCGCTTAGGAATTTAGTATTGGTCGATGAAATGGACAGCTTATCGCCGATAATGGCGTGTCAGGTAGTTTTGTGTGAACTTTTTGTGTAAATTAACAGAAAGTTAACTAATTGAACTTGCATTAGAAACCGAAATGTCGATGCACCTTGAGGTAGAAAATTAATTCCTCACATGGTTTTTTTCTGTGGAGAGGTGCTATAGCAAAATATTTTTAGTCGCCTTCAATTTGTCTTTGCAAATTGAAGTTGAACCTAAAAGTGACAAGTGCAAACGATATAATTATGATAATCTTGAAATGAATGTTTCCAATAAACTTGTAATATAATCTGTTATTTTATGTAGGTAGCAGATTTAGCAAATGAGGATACTCCAGAATTATACATAACGTGTGGTAGAGGACCTCGGTCTACATTACGAGTGTTACGGCATGGTTTGGAAGTATCCGAAATGGCGGTCAGCGAACTGCCTGGTAATCCAAACGCTGTGTGGACTGTTAAAAGAAGAGTCGATGGTTAGTTTAAAAACATAGTTTGGCAGTAGTTGTTTGCATGTCCTTTTCTCTTTTTCTTTTTTCCCCCGCCTTCTTCATTAAACGCTTAAGTAATAGGGCAGATAAGTATCACCAGCTTCGTTTTATCTTCTGCATACAACGCACACGTTTCTTTTTTTTTTATCAAATTTTTATCCTGCGATTACGGTATTTACAGATTATTTAACTTATCGTCTACTACAGTATATAAAACAGTTCCTTGTAATCCATTGTTATTTAAATCCAGTTACATTAAGCTGGAATATTATTTAAGTAAGAAAAGAATATCTTTGACTGTATAAAAAGAAATTAACTTTTTAGATATTGCTAGTAATTACAAAAATGAATACGGTTAAAAAATTGTGGAGGTATTTAGAATAAGAGTTTGTTTTGTAATTATATTCGTTCAAGAATTCTAAAAGACAATAAAAAATCAATAGTTATTCGTATGAATTTTATTAAATTAACTCTCCCAAAGAGGAGGGATTATACTCTGTTTGATTATTCTTAACTCTGATTAACTCTGCAATTTTTCAATGCAAAAACAAAATGCAAAAGAGAACAAGAAAGTTGATTTTGTAAATGATACTAATGAATCTGGTGGCTTGATACACTCTTATCAAACACCAGTTCTCTCTTTCAGGCTACTGGCATGCTATTGGTTGAACTACAGAACACAGAAAGTGACAGAAAGGTAAGGACTGTCAAAATTGCCGGAGATTAAAGAAATTGAATTTACATCCAAAAAAAAAACAAACCGTCTGCTATTTGCGCGTAGGATGAAAAAGAAAGAACAGCGTGTTCGACCATCCACGAAGGAACGATCTCTCTGTTGTCTTATCAAATTTCGTTTTTTTTTTTATATCTTCACTGTTCTTCCTTAGATATTCAGAGTGAGCTTTGTAATTTTGCTTACAGAGGAGTATGATGCTTACATCATAGTGTCCTTCGTCAATGCTACTCTTGTACTTAGTATCGGAGAAACAGTAGAGGAAGTGACTGATTCTGGATTTCTTGGTACTACACCAACGCTCAGTTGTTCCGCTTTGGGAGAAGATGCCCTAGTTCAAGTACGTTGTTTCATCATGCAGTTTTCTTTTCAATGCACTACGGTATCTCCGGCTCCTGGTCGACCACGAGTCGGTCGCAATAAATAGTGCTAAATTGTACAGAGTTTCTCGCATCGTTGAGTGTTTAGATAATTGTTCTAAACATGTCTGGTAAATGAAACTCGACACAACCGCCAATACTGACCGTTCCTCTGCTCTTCTCATAATTACTATTTTTAATCCTCCCATCTTGGTAATTTCATTCTACTCTGTTTAGGTATATCCTGATGGGATACGTCACATTCGAGCAGACAAACGTGTAAACGAATGGAAAGCTCCTGGTAAAAAGACCATAGTGAAGTGTGCAGTGAATCAACGACAGGTTGTGATCGCACTGACTGGAGGAGAATTGGTATACTTCGAGATGGATACCGTATGTTCTACTAGATTTCCGTTTGTACTCGTTACATTTCAATCGCATTATTTGTTCTCTCTGCGATGCTAATTGCTCTCAGAGATGTAAAAGATGCGTAAAACATTTCACTTTCTTCATCTCGATTAATTGAAATATCAGTTATTTACTTAAACCGGATGAAAAGTGGACATACTCCTTTTTGCACTTTTCAAGCCTAGTAACTTTTTACCACTTTGCACTTCTCAGACGGGCCAGCTGAACGAATATACGGAACGAAAGAAAATGCCGTCGGAAGTGATGTGCATGGCTCTGGGCAACGTGGCAATCGGTGAACAGAGATCGTGGTTTTTGGCTGTCGGCCTTCAGGACAATACAGTGAGGATTATTTCCCTGGATCCTTCGGATTGTCTGGCACCCAGGAGTATGCAAGCTCTACCGGCAGCCGCGGAAAGTTTATGCATCGTCGAGATGGGTGCCAAAGATGCGAACAATTCCGAGGAGCTGTCACCGCAACAATCCAGTCTTTATTTAAACATTGGTAAATAAGCGTGACGTTATAATTGCCCATTATTTTTATTATCCTTTGTATTGTATTTAAATGTATTTTCGTAGGTTTGCAAAATGGCGTTTTGCTGAGAACGGTATTGGATCCGATTTCGGGTGATCTCGCAGACACGCGAACGCGATACCTGGGCTCCCGAGCGGTTAAATTGTTCAGGATAAAAATGCAGGGCAATCAAGCGGTGCTCGCGATGAGCAGCAGATCGTGGCTGAGTTACTACTATCAAAATCGTTTCCACTTAACGCCGCTGTCCTACGAGAGTCTGGAATTCGCCTCGGGCTTCAGCTCCGAACAATGTCCGGAGGGAATTGTGGCTATTTCGACCAACACGCTTCGGATTCTCGCCCTTGAGAAACTCGGCGCTGTGTTCAATCAGATCAGCTTCCCGCTGGAGTACACGCCGAGGAAATTCGCGATTCACTCGGACTCCGCGCACCTGATAATCATCGAGACGGAGCACAACGCTTACACAGAGGAAACGAAGCAGCAGAGAAGGTTACAAATGGCAGAGGAGATGCAAGAAGCCGCAGGAGCCGAAGAAGCTATTGTAGCGAGAGAACTGGCGGAGGCTTTCTTGTCCGAAGAGCCGAATGAAGCTGTGTTTGGCGCGCCAAGAGCCGGGCCAGGTTTATGGGCGTCGTTAATTAGGATAATAGCCCCTACAACAGGGCAAACGTTCGAAGTGCATCGACTCGAACAGAATCTAGCTGCTCTATGGTGAGAACACAAAGAATATTCATGAGACAAACGTTCAGAAATACGGAAAATCATTCCTTCTTTTTTTTACATGGATTCATGTTACAGTTTGAGCCTCGTGAAGTTTGCCAATCAGGGAGATCAGTTGTTTCTCATTGTTGGTATCGCGAAGGAATTCCAGCTGAATCCAAGAGTTAGCAGCGGAGGTTTTCTATACACGTACAAGTGAGTATGTTTGTTACTTTCACACATGTAAAGAGATAAGAGACGTCGAACGATTTTTATGATGAAAGATACACACATCCCTGTAACGCAATTGTGATGAAATTCCTGCAGTTCTGAAATCTACGTTCAACGTAAAGTTAATTACGAAAAAGAAGACAAATACGAAAGCAAATCTTTTTTTTTTTCTAGAGTAAACGGTGACTGTACCAATCTCGAATTGGTGCACAAAACCACTTTGGATGAAGTACCCCTGGCCATATGTCCGTACCAAGGAAGGGTGTTGGTCGGTGTCGGTAGAATGTTACGTCTGTACGACATGGGGAAAAAGAAGTTGTTGAGAAAATGCGAGAACAAACATATTCCCAACGCTGTTGTTTCCATCAACGCGATTGGACAAAGAATTTACGTGAGCGATGTACAAGAGTCCGTGTACGCTGTCAGATATAAACGTCAAGAGAATCAACTCATCGTGTTCGCCGACGATACACACCCGAGGTGGATAACGACAACGTGCGTGCTTGATTATGACACCGTTGCTACCGCTGACAAATTTGGGAACATTGCTGTTGTAAGTGACACTAGAATTCTATGTCTCTTAGTAATGAAATAAGCGCGCAATAAAACGTGTGAATGTTTCATATTGTTTCTCAATAGATACGTTTGGCAAGTGGAATTAACGACGATGTGGACGAAGATCCAACTGGGAACAAAGCTTTATGGGACAGGGGTTTGTTAAACGGGGCCAGTCAAAAGGCGGACACGGTTGCTTGCTTTCACGTTGGCGAAACTGTTATGTCCTTGCAAAAGGCGACTCTTATTCCCGGCGGTTCCGAGAGTTTGGTGTACACGACACTAAGCGGGACTGTTGGCGTTCTCGTCCCGTTCACGAGCCACGAGGATCACGATTTTTTCCAACATTTGGAGATGCACATGCGCTCAGAGCATCCGCCACTCTGCGGTAGAGATCATTTGTCATTCAGGTCGTACTATTATCCGGTGAAGAACGTTATAGACGGTGATCTTTGCGAGCAATTCAATTCCATCGAACCAGCGAAACAGAAAAGTATATCTGGTGATCTCGAACGAACATCTTCTGAAGTGTCGAAGAAACTCGAGGATATTCGTACGCGATATGCTTTCTAATGCTCTTTTTTTTTTGAATATAATTTATTGTCGAATTATTACGAATTTGCATTCCGTTTTTATAAATTTAACATACTTTTCGTAATGACGAATGATCAAATCATTTGTAAAAAAAAGAAAAGGAAAACTACGTGGATATTGTTCTTAATAAGCTGATTACGTGATGAAAGTAACGACGTTGAATGTGATGGTAGAAGATCATAAACGAGAATTATTTAGGTTAAAAGGAAAAGTAGTTTATTTTTGATTGAACAATATTTAAAGTACCAAATTATTTTGGCCATGTAAATTTCTATTTTACGTGTTTGTCGTTCGTTCGCGTTTAAAGAAACTGTAATACGAAAATTGTAATTTTTTTCATTAATTTAAAGTATTACTGTAATGTCCGATTGATTTTCTAAGACTAAATGTATATATACGTCGAATGTGTACGCGTAAGCTCGAAACGAGACTACAACGTTAAGAAGTATAATTTTGTCAACAATATTTTACAATAATAGTGGAAACATTCTAAGAATTTTTTTTATACTTTCAATTAGCTTGTTAGTGCGACGAGGCGTCGTGCAATAATTTATTTAGTTCATGTTTGTCACAGTTTAGCGCGGGAGAAAAAGAGCTAAAATTGAACTTCTGATATCCAGCGAAGTAAAAAATAGAAAAACACCTCGGCGACCTATTTTAGCATCATAAATACGGTATGTGCACACACTGTCTCAACTAATTCTTCGACTAAAAATAGATAGTGGTCAATTTTTTACGCTTGAATCACGCGGAGACTGGTCTTTGAATAATTAATTAATTATTAATTCTACGAAGAATGAAAGAATCATACGCGCGACAATTGGTTTTTAGATTTTTAAAGTGCGTGACATTTTATCTGCAAAAAAAAAAAAGAGAATCGGTTCTTTTCGTCGTGTTTAAAAATATTTTCATTGTATGTACATTGTGTACTACTTGCGCGGACAGCGTAAGAAGCAACGTTGTATTAAATAAATCCCCGAAAGAAATAGAACAAACGTCGAATGTTACGTAGAGCAACATATAGGCTTACAAACACATTATCGTCCCCCTTTCTGCGAGCATTTCGTGAGCTCATTTCTTTCCTCCACTATTGCTTCTCCTGCCTGTGTGTTGCATCCCTTTCGACCTACAATTCGTCGTCAATAGCGCTCAGGGTTGTAGCTCGCATTTTCCTCGTCGATCTTCGAAGCTCGAGGTTAATCCGCATGCTGAGGCGTATTGAGGGTACGACGCAACGTTATTCTCGTTTAACCTTCAAGCAACTACAACTAGGTTACGAAGGCTCGAAGTTTACGTCCCTTTCGAACAAAAAAAGAAAAAAAAATAAAGAAACACGTTATCGGGATTTTAGTCGTGTTGCATCGAATATCGAATCAATAGACAATGATCATTGTTGATACTCGTTGCTCTTGAAGGTTTAAAAAAAAAAAAAAAATTCCCTAAGTTCTAATAAAAGAGAAGAAACATCTACGAACTTGTCAGTTTATTAATATTGCGTTCTTAATTCCGTGTTCTCCCCTCGCGTTTGCATTTTCGAATTTCAAAATATCAAGAATCAGCAAAAGTAATTCTAAAATACTGGACTCGAGTAGTCGAACTTAGTTTATACCCTGACATTTACCGAAAGTGTAATTTTCATTTGGAGTTTGCATACAGATGCAAAGAGCTAGATTAAACAGGTTGGGATCGGCCCAACATCGGCTTGATCACCGGTCAACCAGTGTTGTTCCCCCCTCACCGTGAATTTTAAACAACGCGAGTAGTTAAACGATACGGTAAAACAAGGCGACGTTTCATCGCAACGCTATTAACGTGTCCCATGAGAATTATACAACGTGGATTAAAACGAAAAGAAACGTGGCCGGTGGCATGTTAGGCGATAGGCCAGGGCGCGAGCGGGTATTGGGATCGGTAGTTACGTCAGTGCGGTACGTGGCGGTGGTTTAGGGCGTCGAAACGGAGAGAAAAGGACCGAACGGGGCGATCGATGCATTGAGGCGCCAGGCCCCTGAGCTCAGCCCCGTTTCGTTTCCATCACCCTTACCCCGGTATGCCCTGCAGCAAAGCTGCCCTCCGGGCTTTTCTCTTTACTGTGCAGTTGCGCGTCAACCTTTTCACGGTGTAGAGCTGCATTCGGTCACTGGACTTCTCTCCGCCTCTCGGCATAAACGTTACCCGCTCGTACGAGGGCTCTCTCTCTCTCATCCTCTGTGTTGTGACACACGACACGATCGTCGTCGATCATCTCTCTCTCCGCGCGATACGCTCTGGGGGCGAGAAAGAAACGAGAAGGGATCGCTCGCGTGACCGAATTCTCATTGTTGCGCGTTTTCAAGTCAGGTAGAAGTCGATTTTCGTTGGCGATGTTGATTAATTAACAGTGTCGTGCTCGTTGTTGGAATTATGTCGGCTGCCGTCGTCGTCGTCGTCGTCGTCGTCCGGGATCACGGTTTCGACGTGCTTGAACCAGTTTCCGGGCACATCCCCCGAGTGTAGAACTTTGATTCGGTGTCATCGATTCCAGGCTTGCTGTTGTGATGTTCGTTTCACTGACAGACGATTATGGTAAATGGATTCGCATGTTATTATTAAGCCGGGGGACGTTTCCCCCGAACGCACCCGTTTCGCACGTTTAGCACGCTCGTTGCAGATCCTTGCCAAAAAAAAAAAAAAAAAAATAAAAACGTTGACATTATTAGTTTTCTTTCTTTTTTTTCATAAAAATTATTATATCGTAAAAAAAATTAATAGACTTTCATTCGTTTACGTTAACAGTGACAGACTGTTGGATGTTTATGTAATTTCGTGCTCTCACGAGTGCAAAATTACAAAATAAATTTCCATCGAACATCGTCATAATTATCTCGAGTATTTTCTACATTTCTGTTTATTAAATATTGTATGTATATTCTGTACATTTCTACGTTCAATATTATGTTATTGTTCTACGTTCTATCTATATATCGTTTTTAATCATGCGTGAATGTACAAACATCTGCTGTCCAAATATTAATTCATGATATTTGAGATTAACCATAGGCATCATCGAGCCTTATAGTTGTCGGTATTAAACGAAAAATGTGTCTTAATTCGCGCTCGTTTTAGTAACGAGGACATCGGCGAAAAGATGTTGTGAATTACACATCTTGACAGATAGATTCCGGACGAGTTTGCGAAAGCGAAGAGCACATCGAAAACACAGATTTTATCTCTTAAAAGGACAGATACCAACTGCACGATTCGTTTCAATGTAGTTGCTCGCCTGATGCACAGGAACTGTGCCTGCTTTTCATTAGTGTCATACATTATACGTTTGAAACAGAAAAAGAAAAGGGGGAGAAAAAATTCAGTAATCGTGAAGATAAATCGATTCAGATGAAAAGATTTCACGTGTGAAGCGCGTCCTTGTGATATCTGTGCAAGTATATGAAGGATAAGAGAGGCAATCGTGTACTATCTCGAGGATTGAAATGGTTTGTTTACCGGTATACTTTCGGCCTTTGTGCACAGTGCAGTCCAAAGTGTTTGAGTTAACCTGTTCACCTATTTTGGTAAATGGCTCGTCTCTCTTTCTCCCTCTCTCCTTCCCTCCCTCCCCGTTTTACGCGACACCACGTCCTACAAATGTAATTGAGAATTGATTGTTAATATCTCGAAGTGGAGGTTGAACGATTCTTCAAATCAAATTTAGTTCCGTAAAGAGTGGAGAACCGGTGCAATTCGTCGGATCGTGGCATGCTCTAAAACAAAAGCATATTGGAACATTATTTTTCTCGTTTCGTACGCTGACACTTTAAAATTAACAATGCACGCTTTTAATGCTACTTAAAGCTACCGACGACTAAAACGTGAAATTTTCCACCAGGGACGTTAAAGACTAATAAAAGAAACAGGAAATATTTATAATACAATAGGCTACACTAGCTTTTATTTAAGTATTTTATTAAGAATCGTTTATCCAAAAATACACGGTTTTATATATATAAAATATGTAGCAAAAATATTCAAATGGTCATTTTGATCATTTTGGTAGTTTTAGTGTTAAAAATCACAGCTAAGAGGTTAAGAATTTCTTAACACTAAAATTACCAAGGACTGAAGCATGGAATTTTCATCACAGATGTTAAAGTGAAAAAAATAGAGAAACTGTAAAATACAATACAACACACAACCTTTTATTTATGTATGATTTATAAAAAATCACTTAAATCCCTGAAAATATAGTATTTTACATCTATAAAATATCTTTAAAAAATATTCAAATGGTTATTTTGACAATTTTGATAGTTCTAGTGTCAAGAGCAACACCACAGCTAAGAAGTAGAGTTTTCTTAACGCTAGAACTACCAAGGACTAAAGCACAGATTTTCATCACAGATATTAAAGTGAACAAAAAAAGATAGAAAAACTCCAAAATAAAACACACAAGTTTTCATTTATGTATTTTATAAAAAAAAACTATTTAAACATCTCAAAATATACTGTTTTTACATGTACAATACATCCAACGAAAATGATCACGACGAACTAGTCAGTTTGACTTAGTTCCAGTATTAATTCCGAAACGGTTGTGATCCAAAACACCGTGAAAAAAAAAAAAAAAAGAAAAAACAGATTCTGAACAGAGTGCCTTTTCCTTTTCTGTTGCTGCAGGAGATAGCTGATGCCGGAGGTGGTCACAAGCGACTTCGTGTAACTGCTCTAGTTCCGTTCATACTTCTGCTCGGTTGGACAGACCGCGTGTCAGCTGGCGATTGCGGTCTGGCCGAGTTAACTTGCCGGGATGGGCATTGTGTGCCGATTGACGCGTACTGCAACGGACGCGATGATTGCGGGGATAACAGTGACGAGCCGACGATGTGCACACCCTGTAATCGGACGTATCACGGACGGGAAGGACGCACGTACAAATTGGATCTTCCGAGACCGAGCGAGGAACGGTTGCCATTCCTTTGTCATTTAACGTTCACCGCTGCTGGCCAGGGTTACGGCGAGCTCGTGCAACTGTTGTGGGACGCGTTCAGCGTCGGCCGAGTGGACCCCAACACCGACAGCTTCGTCACCAGCTGCCCAGAGGGATCGTTGCAGCTGGCCGAGCTCGGCAGACACTTCACCGGCGGCTCGTGGTGCGGCGTCGGCGAGGGGAAGGCGTCCTACTACAGCGAGACGAGCACCGTCACCGCGTCCATACGGCTGTTTCACGCGCCGTCCAGCGTCCCGTTCGAGTTTCGCCTGAGGTACAGGTTCGTGGCGCGTAACGAGGCGGTGGCGCGGCTGGGCAAGCCCGAGTTACCGATCGAGAGGGGCTCGCCGGTGCCGGGCACTTACTGCTCGAGGAACTTCTACGAGTGCCACCTGAAGCAGTGCAGGCTGCAGAGCCCTAACTATCCCGGCGAGTACCCGAGGAACGCCAGCTGCTCGATAACCATAAGGCAGAAGGAGGTGCCCACCTGTAAACACGCCATGATCTCGGTGAAGTCGACGCCGGCCGGCCCGGTCGGCGTCACCACCGCCAACACCACTCTCAGCGTGTGGCAGGACTGCCCGCCGGAGAAGGACCATCTCATCTTCCGTGACGGCGTCCGGCCAGAGGATCTCGTACTGTTGGTGTACTGCGGCGGGCCACTGCCCAGAATCACTGCCAGAGGGCCGACGATGCAGGTGGAGTTCCGTAGCTCGCCGATCGCCATCCCCCTCGGCGCCTCCGCCCTCCGGCTCGAGCTCGAGATACAGGTGGTTTACGTGGACTCGGACGGCCTCGAGTACGCCAAGGGTCCCCAGGGATGCCACTTCTTCGTCAACGGTACCAACAAACGCAGCGGCGTGCTGAGAGCGCCGCTCCACGCGCTGCCGCCCAACTCCAGCTGCACGTGGAACATCAAGGGCTCAGCCGGCGACCGTGTGTGGATCTACTTCTCGTCGTACTCGCAGCGAGACCTCACCGGCACCGTCGAGAGCAACGCCAGCTCGCAGTCCGACGTGCCGTGCGCGATCAAGCTGATATTCTGGGACGGCACGCCGGCCACCGGCCTCCCCATGGCCACGCTCTGCGACGACACGCCCAAGCTCTGTGCACACGCGGCACTCAGGAACGTCACCAGAAGCACCAGGCCGTGCACGCACGACGAGAGCTACATCACCGTCACGCCGTCGCTGACCTTACGGATGGAGACGTTGCTGGGCACCGCTCTCCACACGGTTAACTTTAACGTAAGCTTTTTAGCCACACTTCACCTCAAGGAATATATAAGGAACCCCTTGAGGTTTGTATGCTTCAGGTCATCCGATTTTGACATACATGAAATTTCATAATATATATATATATATATATGTATATGCATAAATGTTGTTCTTGGAAAACATAGTTGACACGTACTTTTTTTGTTTTTTTTTTTTCTTTTTCATTGGCTGGTGGTTTTGGAGAAATTCGAGGAGGAGGCGACGCAAGATTGACACAACGATTCTGATGAGTTTTCATTCTTAAAAACTCTAGCGTCTCACCTCTGTGGCATGTGATTCTCATTGTTTAGAAAGTGAGAATTTTCGACGTGGAGGGAGGACATGCATGAAAGAAAGAAAATTAAAAAGAAGTGCAAACAAATTCACTGTTAATAACTCATTCTCGAGTTGCTCCCCCCCCCCCTTCCCCGTGGGGATGTGGTCATCACGGTTCTACTCAGATGTACCTATAATAAACCTCAAACGAGGTTTCCAAAGCTTAAGTGAAAAAGAAGAAAAGAAAATCATTCGTGTTGCTCGGGAAAATTATTGGAACGTGTTCTTCTTTTATTCTTTTCTTTTTTATTTATCGATTACAGAATATTAACATCCCTAGCGGTTGTTACTCTACACTCTAATTTTCACACCTGCTGAAAGTAAATATTTTGCACGTGCGAAATAGACACATTCGCAGACAAAAAAAAAAAGATTAGATTAAAGAAAAAATAAAAGGATTAATCGATTTATTTGCACATCTACAGGCACAGTACGAGTTCATATCGACCACCCAAGTCGGCGAGCCATGGGGTGACGGAGCCTGCAGCAGAGTGTGGCGCAAAGTTCGTAGCGGCGAGGTGACCTCGCCGCGCGATGTACGCCTGTTCGGTAGGGGCGGCTCGCAGAAATTGGACTGTAGATACCGTATCGAGGCGAACGCGGACGAGAGGGTGCGGCTGACGTTGCACAACGTCAGCCTCGGCGAGTCGACCGTGTGCACGAGCGAGCCAGACCCCCACACTGGCCGACCACGTTGTGTTCAAGAAGTGGGCTCGCGAGAAGCTCGTTTAGTTTTGTACGAGGCGCCCTGGCGGGACATCAAGCTTCCGAGAGCCTGTTTATGTGATAACACGTCGCATCTTCCATTGACGCACATCTCCTCGAGCACCGCGCTGGAGATCACGTTCCTCGTCGACCAGCAAACGCCCCACGAGGACTTCGAGACACTCTTCTTCTACGCCAGCTTCGAGCTCGTCAGATCGCGCGAGTGCCCCAGGAAACAGAGAGTGCGCGGCGAAGGTTGTTATCGTCGATCTGCACGGGGAATTTGTACAAAGCCTTTTGCATCCTCATGAGTAAATTGGGAAGCTCATTTATTGTTGGCTCGAGTGCATTTGTACCTCTTGCGCTGGAACGACGCGTCTTTTGCCCCAAAATTGCAATATTTTCTCAGTTTCAAGTATATTTAAGTTGTTAAGTATGTTACCTCTTAATAATTTCTATCTATAGTGATGTCGTGTACGGTGTTTGGTCACTCGTTATGGTCAGTTGCCAGCGCAAGGGGTTAAGAGTATATTACTTACTGTGACGGTGCAAAAAAATATTCTTCGTCTAACGCGAATGGTATTGAAAAACAAATATAACTGGTAAGAATATTCTTCTTCTGGAGTTTTCGAGGTCACTGGAGCTTTTTTTTTTCATACAGCTATGCTATTATAATTCGTAAATTCAACTTATTTCATACAATCAGACGTATAACTATTCGTAGATGTATTGTTAAATAGAAATATATATGTAACTGTGTATTGTTAATAGTTATATGTATTGTTAAATAGAAAGTCAAAATAGTTATATGTATTATTAAATAGAAATATATATGTAAATATATGTATTTCTATTTAACATTTAATATATGTAACTATGTATATTTCTATTTGACATTTAATGTATGTATTTCTATTTAACAATACATACATATACCATGCACATACAGTCAGTTACATGTATAGCTGTGTGAAATAAGTTGTACGAATTGTAATAGTATGGTTGTGTGATAAAAATCCACCAATGACTTTGAAAAATGACCTTGGAGAAGACCTACCAATTATTGGCCTCTCGATACGGTTTACGTTTTTTCCATAGTTTCACAGTTTCAAAAGATATTTAACTGCTCTAGCTTAAATGGACTCCCCCCCCCCCCTCCCCTATGTATAAACACAATTTGTCTCGCTAAATTAGATCTCAAAGTATCTCAAAGCGTACGGTTTTGTACTGATACTTTGTACCTTCATACTCGCAAGATCGTTCAAGGATATCATTAATAATGCCATTTTTCTTTTTTTCCAAAACAGGTGGCGAATTACGGTTCGTCGCTCCGCCGTTATCGAGACCAGACATTTACTGCGAAGGACTTCCATGGTTGGTGGAGGCGCGCGAGAACCGATCGCTCTTCGTTTTAACCTGGGGCTGGTTCCTGCCCCTGGAGCCCACACCGATAACGGAAATGAACGAGCAGAACAAGTGTCCAACGACCAACAGGATCCTCCTCTACTCCGGTTGGCCGCCAAAGCTTTTGAAAGTGGTGTGCCCCGCCGAGCCAGGCGCGCGAGAGTTCACCGTTCACGTCTTCTCTGAGGAGTGGCTCGGGGGCACCGACGAGGGTAAATGGCCAGGTCCGCCGCGACCGCCGGCGCTTTTGCTGGACTTCATCGCGAGGGAGTCTGGCCAGGCTGCTGCCTCGTGGCTGGAAATCTCGAAGAGCAGAGCCGCTCTACGCAGGCAGCTACGTCTACCCGAGAGAGGCGTGGAGAACGAGACGTCGACGCACGGCGACTGTCCCCATAAATGTCCCGAGCTGAGCGCCTGCATCGCCGCGAGCCTCTGGTGCGACGGGAGGGCCAACTGCCCGTCCGGGCACGACGAGGCGAACTGCGGCAACGGGGCGAAGTTACTTGGGTTACTGCCTTCGGAAATGTGGCTGGTACTAGCTGGTGTCTCTGGGATTATCGCTGCCTTTGCGTGCTTCTTCGTGGTGCTGATTAGCAGGTATCACGGGGGCAGAGGGAGGGAGAGAATTGAAGATTACATTGATCAATTCCATAACGTTATGCATAACGTTATGGTTTGTCTCCAGATAGATATGTGTAGGAGAATACTAGTGAAAATCACTACTATTTTTTCAAATATAATCATATAAGTTTCTTTTGCATCAGTCGATGCAGCAGGTCATTCTCTATAAAAAAAAGTATTAACCTATCCACGTCTAAAATCCACTTCTTACAAAAGGAGATATCGCTTATAAAATCTACGTACAAAAGACAAGAACAGTATGAAATACAAAAATATTCCTTTCCATATAATACTTACATATATTATTGACTACATATATTACAATACAAGAATTGTCTTTTCTCCTCTTTCATATGATAGATTTTATAAAATCAAAGTTAAAGTATCTTTTAAATTATAATAGCTTTTTGATACTTCTTTACAGAAAATGACCTGCTGCATCGACATGAAAAAAAAATTACATAATTATACCTGGAAAAGTAGCAACGACCATCATATGCATCTCCTACATGCCTTTATGTTGGAATTTGTTTAGGATTATGGAAACTAGAAGGGATTTTTTACAATTAGTAGTCCGTGTTTACACGTGATGCTCACAGCTATATTTTATCTAACAGAGTGGAGAGAGGAAAGCAAAAGAGTAGCTGAGTCCCCTTATAAAACATAAAAACATCCAATAGGTGTCACTATGGTACAATAAGGAGGTGATTATACTCTCCAACACTATCTAAAGACAAACCAAACGTACCAAATTACTGACTTCTCAAAACAGAAAAAGATGCGTTTGAGACATTTTTTAATTGATGAATAGCTCAAAAGGAGATTGCATTTATAGATTAAAACGGAGCACCTTGTATATCTATATATTTATAAATATATTAGAACAGAATATGTTGCACATGTTGTGTAATATTTTTGAATTTTATCAGAATCATGTGTTAGAATTTATTATTGTTTGTTTACTTTTGTCTCCTTCTGACTAATCAATTTAGAGAAATAAATTCTCTTTTTCTTCATTACATTATGTTCTTCATTATATTTTAAGCAACGGAATTGAGAAGCTTAGAAAGTGGAGTTGATCAGTTTGATCAATATCTATTTAGATTTCACTTTGTGTCAGTTATCATATCGAGAACCCGAACCTTGCACAAGCATTCACAGTCTGAATTTTATTAATTCAGGCTAATTAATTATTCAGACTAATTATAATCCCTTACTAATTCATGTCTAATTATTAATTCCCCTCGCAGTGTGCAATTATGTATTAATTTTCAATTACAGATTAATTTCGTTTCGCGATTAATGTTATTTATTGATTGATGTTCATTGCAGGTCAAAAGCGCGTACAAAAAGACTTCATTACAAGGGTACAAAGAAAAGCAATAGGCCGAGGCGAGCACCGACCGAGGAGACATTACTGGGGGCAGCATCCTGACAGCAGCAGCCCGGTTTCGTGGAGTACATTCACGTGGACCGGGAGACAACCGTCTAGCAATATTTCTCTGTGCTTTACCGTCCACTAACTTAACACTATCCCCAGGCATCGTGAACCAAAATGTTCAAGTATCTCATTCCTTTTCGAAACAACTTTCTTTTTCTTTTTTTATTTATTTATTTTCGAGTTACGTGTTATTTAACTCGTTTACTCGATAAACATTTCGAACTTCCGACTGTTGCATAATTGTAACTGTTATCAATATGTACTCGTTTGTTTCGCATGTTTCTACGTTTTCAGTATTCTACGTTGCACATAACTTATATATATATATAAAAACGTCTTGCCAGGATCGAACAGCGCGACACCTATAGGGAGAGACGCGAAACCATACTGCCGTGATCTCCGTTTCCTTTCAAGGGAGCTCCATTTCAATTTTAAACGATACGGTGAATTATATCTCACTTCGTTGTAACGAGCAGTTAGAGCGATAGCAATAGCGATATCGGTGTTCCCATTCGTGCAATATGGGTGTGCGACAACGTGGAAAGTGATGAATGGTAATACTCAAGTCAAGTTGCGGCAGCTGATCTTTTTGCAAGAGGCTAATTAATTGAAATACCAAAGAGCCAAAGAGCTAAGTTACGTTGTGACACTTCATTCACTGACACACGATGTTTTGTAAACCAGAGAGAAAGAGAGAGAGAGAGAGAGAGAGAACGAGAGAGAGAGAGAGAGAGAGATATAGTAAATGCAATTAATATAATATACAGGAATAAATCTATAATTTAAAAGATATCACACATATTGCTCAAAAGATATTGTAACTGCCAAAAAGAAAAAAAAAAGATATTTTAATTTCGATTAGCTGATATACTACATTTTTAGCAGCAATAGAAAAGAAAAAAAGAAAAAAAAAAAAGAAGTAATAGAAGTATTCTGAACGCAGAGGAGGATAACTTTTTTATATTTCAACGTAGGGGAAGCAAGTTCAATTTAAAAGAAAAAAAAAAAAAAGAAAAGAAAGAAAAAAAAAGACGAGAAGATCGAAATTGATTACATAATCATAGTTACATCTATCGACGATGCCAAAGAGTTGATTTTAACGTGTTCAATATTTATATTTCTCTTGAGATTTTCAAATATATTTTTATGACTTTTGCTCAGATGTTTCATTATATATATTTTAAACGAGTTGTCATTGGAAATTTAAAAAAAAAATGAAAAAAGAAAAAAAGAGGGAGGGAGAGAAAGAGAAAATGTAGAAATGTAGAAATACTTGTTTAACTTGCAAAGCTTATTGAAATTTTGCTGAAACAAAAGTGGTCGACGTCGATAATATCGATATCTGTTATTTTTCATTTGCTAAATACAAGATACACTATAAAAGTACTATACTTATAAGGGAACAATTGTAGGTGAAGTTCCAGCGCACAAGAGATTGTGAGAAAAACGAAGGAAATAAAAAAGAATTAGCTAACGTTTACGGTACAATATTATATAACAGTGTTTTCTTCGTTTCTCTATATTAACTGATTAATTTTCAATCCTCGTTTGCAATTTCGATCAAAGAAAAAAAAAATTTTTTTTCTTCGTTTCTCTGCATTGATTAATTAATCTTCAATCTTCATTCGCAATTTCTATCAAAAAAAAAAAAATTTTTTATTTCAGTAAAAAAGAAAAAAAATTTTTTTTTAAATTATCGCTATCTTTTTGTTTTATAGGGTGGCCCAAATAAATCCGTATTTTGAAGGAATAATTTTTAAAACATAGTAAAAAAATCATGTTTGAACGTAAGTTCCGTTTAAAATTAATAAAATTAGTTTCTTATCTTTCGATGTTTTATTAGAAAGAAAAAAAAATAGGTGGGAAGAAACTTTTGGCCCACCCTGTATTATCTCTCGTTGCGTGTTTGACGATTATTCATTAACGATTCCTTAGTCAGAAAGTCAACTAACTAATAATTTTCGTACGTGTACGTATACAAAAATTACTGAACTATATTCTTATTAACCGAGACGAAATTGAAGAAAAAAAAAAAATACCAGTCGAATAAAGTAAATAAAGTATAATAGAAGAATAGAAAAGGGACTAGAAGATATTTCTGCAGACACATTCTAAAGAAAAAAAAAAAAAAAAAAAAAAGAAAAAAAAAGAGAGAGAAAGAGAGAAAAAGGATTATTCGTAAAAACGTCGCTGTTATACAATATTTAGTACTACCGTTTATAGATGCACTTACAAAGTAAAGTTAAAACATAGCTGTGACACAAAGTGTTGGGAGATACTGATACTATAATTTACGATTATAAAGCACACGAGATAATGTTAAAACGTTGTTATTAAAATATAATTATTGCTGTTACTACTGAACAACTGATACGTATTATTTGAACGAAGGAAGAGGGGAGAGATACTCGCCTACTCCGGTTTGTTTACAATTGAATGAAAACGATCGATCGTGAAACGAACGAAATCCGATCGGTCAGTGTGTTTTCGAGCCGGGAAAAAATTGGATCCTTGATCGCGACGTACGAGGTACGATATTCAAAGAAACAAAACAAAATCAAACATAGTTTTTAATTCAGACTATGATAATAGATTACGATTACGATTACGATTGAGGTTATAATTAAGCACCGCTGTATGGAGGACTGAAAGTAAAATTGCGAGTGGTTCAGCGATTAAATTGAAATAGAAAGAAAAGGAGCAAGAAACGATAAGTAATGACAAGTGCTATTCGAGAGTTATAACGATTAATGTATTATGTATCTAGCCTTTAGAGGACGTACATACAAATTAGAAGTGGAGTATCTAACACCTGGGATCTGTATCACACTGTACGTGGTTTCTTTGTAAGATTCATCTTGTTCTTTCTTTTTTTTTTTTTTTTTTATTTCTCTTATTGATCAAAATAATCGCAGTGTTCAGAGGTGAAGGGATTTTTACGAGATCGTTTTACAATGACGAAGATGACACATCGTACGTGATCGCAAATCATTCTTCCTGTATAAATTCGAAGGAATTCGAAGAGTAGTCACTTTTTTCTGAAGATTCGCAACGAATTTCGGAACTGTGAAATGGATTCAATCACTGAAAAAAGAGAAAAATGAAAAAAAAACATAAATAAATAAAAGACGCACTTCCATCTATGTAATAATCTATAAGAACTGAATGTACATACCATGGTCTGCTTAAAACCATCTCCAATTCTGATATCTGAGTATGATATATCGCATGAACTTGATGAAATAATTTTGCTCGTTTGTTTTAGATATGAGAAGCAAGGGAAAACCGAAAACAGGGCATTCGACACTTTCCTATTTCTTCGAAGAAATTGATTTCGGAATTTCATAATTTAGGAAAGTGGAAATTGTTAAATTGTAAATTTGTAATTCAGTTGGCTGGAAATTGTTAAATTACAAATTCACAATTCAATTGGCTGGGAATTGTTAAATCGTAAATTCATAATTCAGTTTGTTAAATAATAAATTCGCAATTTAGTTGGCTGGGAATTGTTAAATTGTAAATTTACAGTTCAGTTGGCTGGGAATATGTTAAATTATAAATTCATAACTGGTTGGTATCTATGACCTGTTTTGTTCCACGTAATTATGTAATTTTCAGCGTGATAGTTTCAAGGTTAGTTTTACATGGGTATTTAGATATCCGAATGACGCTAGCTTACGCAGACCATGTAGCTCAACATAAGTAGCGTTTATTAGAAAGATAACTTTTACGGGGGGAGCTCGACTCGAGTCGTCCCCTCCCCCTCCCAACTATTCTAATCCAGATACACACGAAATTTAGAGTTTTGAGAGAAATACATTTTATGAAGAGTACAGAGAGAGAACGAGAGAGAGAGAGAGAGAGAAGAGTATACTTAGGCTCTACTTTAGTAACGAATTTACTTAAGAGAGGGAAGAGAATCCGAATATTATATATACATATTATACATTTAAGACTTGTACCCGAATCGTGTACCCGTTCGTTTGAAAAATTTGTAGAAGACGAGAAACCAGAAAAAAAAGAAAAAAAAACGAAAATTGATCTATTGTATTAAGGGGTCTAAAGGATAGATTATAGAACATATTGCCTTTTACAAACGTAAGGATAACAAGGGAGTCGCGCATAATCTCATTTAGGAGTAAAGAGAGACATTAACGATTATTCCAGTACACTACAATCTAATCTAGTAGAACTAGTTGCCAAACCAATACGAGTTAACTGTCTTCTAAAAGAGAAAACCAATTCCATTCCTTCCTTTCGTCGATTAATTTGTAAACGTTCCAGCTTTAATTTTTGTTGTTGTCTCGAGAGAGAGAGAAAGAAAAAAAGAAAAACGTAAAAAATACAGGAGAGAAAGAAAGAATTGTAAAGTTCCTTTTTTTTTGCAGCAACGCGTTTCGATTTCGACAAACTCGCGTTCTGCGTGTCCCTGCTGCTGATTTCCTCGAAACGACGTCGTTTAATAATCCGACGTAACTACTCGATTGTTAATTTAACGGCGAAACGCGAGGAGAGACGCGGGGGACGAGGTAGAACAGGTTCGAAGGGAAGAGAGAGAGAGAGAGAGAGAGAGAGAGAGAGAGAGAGAGAGAGAGAGAGAGAGAGAGTTTCTTTCGTTTTGTTTGAGCTACACGTTTGTATTGATACTTTCGATTTTAAATAAATATGAAAAATTGCGAACGATCCTTCCTCCTTTGGTCCTGCACGTTGTTGCCCTCCCCTCCGTGCTTCTCGCTTCTAATCTAGGAACAACTTCTAGAGGGAGCTCTGCATCACTATGTCCGTCGAGTCGCTTCTCGTGGACGGTGTTCTCGAAGTGTCCACACTTATCTCCTTGGTGTCTTTCGCGTAAGCCAGCTGTGCTTGATCGCGAAGGAACTGCGCCATCAACACTCCTGTGTTGTTCACCATTTGCGAAAACATACCCTGAGGCTTGTCGCGCAACAGCTCGTAAGGGCGACCAAATTCCTGTGACATATACAAGAATGATTCACGTGACTTGCACATCCGAAATAATATTTAAATTATGCCATGTCCAATGAAAAATTATTCGATGCAAAAGTTGTATGATTCTGGGGGATAAAATATGGCGTATTAATTTTTTTGTGGGTTTCGAAATTCTCAAGGTCATTATTATTTTTTTTTAATTGGATCATACATTTTTTTTTTCCATCATAAATAGAAAGTATATTAAATTACAAGTGAAAATGTGTTGATTCTAAACCTAAAATAAAGGTGACCTTGGACTCGCAAATAATTGACATGCTACATTTTGCCTTTCTTGAAACCATGCAACTTTTGCATTAAACAAAATTTTTCATTAGACGCATGACATGTCTGTCACATTTCTAGTTAATTTTAACATGTATCATACCGCTATATTACCAAAGTCCATCACTATGACCCTGTCACTGTCGATAATGGTCTGCAAACGGTGAGCAATCGTAATGACAGTGCAGTCAGCAAACCTCGTTCTTATCGTCTTTTGAATTAGATCGTCCGTGCTGGAAAAGAACACGCATGAACATAGAATGAAACAATCTTTGAATACTAACACTGGAATTACCCATGATTAAATGACTTCCATTAGAGGAAATTAAAGGATTAAAGTAAAAAAAAAAAAAATAGAGAAACTTTGTAGTACAATGGAGTGTATGTATATATATATATAAAGTTTCTCTTTGCAATTTATAATATTTTACAGTACTTTATAGTATAATACTTATACTGTACTTTATAGTATAATACCTATACTGTACTTTATAGTATAATACTTATACTGTACTTTATAGTATAATACTTATATATATACTATAATATAGTACTACAGTACTACAAATATACTTTATAGAACTATAAATATATAGTAAACTTATAATACTTTAAAGTATACAATATACAATGTAATTTTTATCTCTACATGAGTTTTTATCTACAAGTTTTTATACATTTTACGAAGAATTATTTGAACGTCTTTGAAAATACACTGTTACTATGTCTACGAAGTATCTAATAAAAATTATAAATTAGTCGTTTTGATAATTAGTCACTTTGGTAGTTCTAGTGTTAAAATTACTGTTATGAATATTGAGATAATATTGAATGCAAATGTTAATGCAATATTAAATTAATGTTAGAATTACTGCGTATCGATATTGGCTGTAGCCTCGTCCAACACTAGTATTCGATTGTTCTTCAAAATTGCTCTGGCCAGACATATCAACTGCCTCTGTCCAATGCTCAGATTACTTCCACCGGACATCACCATCTGATCCAGCATAGTATCGTTCAACTCAACTTGATGAAGGCTATCCCACAGCAGCGCGTCATCGTAGCTGCGAAACGGATCTAAATTGTAACGCAGCGATTCGGAGAACAAAAACGGCTGCTGAGGGATGATCGATATCCGCGAGCGTAACTCGTGCAAGCCCAACGTCCTGGTGTCTTTCCCGTCGATTCTGATCTCTCCTTCTAGTCCCTTGACGAATAACCGGAAGAGCGCCGATATCAAGGAGGACTTCCCCGCGCCGGTTCTACCTACCACGCCAACTTTCCATCCAGCTTCTATCGTCAGATTTAAATTCTGCAAATGGAAGGAGACAAAGAACATGAAATAATTAGGATAAACGATTTGCAGTTAAATGTAAAATAATTGAAACAGACAATTCTTGGGCAATTAAATATAACGTGAAATGAAAAATGATATGAAACATAAAGCAATTAAAATAACCAATTCTTGAGCAAATAATGTGAAATGAAAAGTATGAAATATAAGATAATTACAATGAACAATATAATTCATATGTAATTAAATATGAAGTAATTAAAATAAACGATTCTTGTTCCTGGTTCTGGTCACCTTCAATACAGGGGGTTCTTCCTTGTCATACTTCATGCTGACATTATTCAGAGTCACTTGTCCGTGTTTCGGCCAGTCCGCCGGCGGAGGATCGTCACTGGTCCACGAAGGTTCCTTGGGCAAATTGGTGTACTCTAGGATCCTCTCCACGGACGTTACGTGAGATATCATTTCGCCACTTCGCTTCACCACATGTTGCAGGCTACCGATTATACCCAACGATTGCGAGATAGCCAAACCGACGTTGCCCCCAAGAATGCTATCTAAAGTCATAGACAATTTTAAGGCAAACGATTTTAATCGCAAACGTTTGAATTATAGTGAACTGTAGTGAATTGTAGTGAATGGCAGAGTTGTAGTTTAAGAAGCATCACCTGTGTTCATTACAGCGAAAGAGAAACAAATGCAGGCGATGAACAGCGTCACGACAAAATCCATGTACAGACCAAAAATTACAGGCACAACTATACTCATGTGCCATGCACCGGTGTGTACATCTTGCAAGTCGTCGAACTGCTTTTGCAATAACTCCACAATGTTCGATCCACTGCTTCTGATGGTGGTCAGTCCGCTTAGCGTGGCGTTTACGTGAGAGAATACAGGGCTCTTTGCTAAATATTCAAGATTTGCTAGACTTTAGATCTACTGAATATTATAGTACACAGAGTGTCCCACTTTAATCTATAAATGTAATTAGTTCTATAAATGAAATCATTCATCGTTTTAGAAAGTGTCTCAAATGCACTTTTGTCTGTTTTGAGAGGATAGTAATTTGGTTTACACTTAGTTTGTCTCTAGATAGACGAGTGTAATAGAGTAGTAATGAAGGTCACTACTATTTTTTCAAGTACAGTTGTGCAATTTTTTTTTACACCAGGCGTTCTCTACAAAATAGTATTAATCTATCTACGTCTAAAATCCATTAGTTCAGGAGGTACTTTTTTATAAAATCCATGTATAAAAGACAAGAACAGTATGAATGCAAGAATATTGCTCTTGTTTCTTTTCATCTTTCACGTGATAGATCTTATAAAATCAAAATATCTTCTGAAGTAATTTTTGATACACATAGATTAATACTTTTTTACAGAAAATGCTGCATCAATAATGACATTGGTTTGCCTCTGTTTAGAGACAAACTAAATGTACCAAATTACTGGCCTCTCAAAACAGAAAAAATTGCACTTGAGACATTTTTTAAATGGCCAATAATTATATTTATAGATTAAAATGGAACACCCTGTGTATTCTACAATTTATAATATTTTATATATAATTATTCTACGTTATTACTAGTATTCTATATTATTACTATTATCTATATTATTATTATTAGTATTAGCATTATTTATAATACGTTTTATATTCTATATTACATATATTTATAATGTTCTGTTTCTAAATATTCTCTCAACAATCTATGGGCATTTACATTTCGATATCTTTTGAAAATGGATGAACGTTATGAAGTATTGTAATAACCACGAAACACTTGCCTATACCCTCGAGACGTCTGATACTCTGTGTGGTTTTCAGAAATGACTTCCTCCCGAAGAGAAATAGAACAAAAAACGCCATTAATGGGATTAGCATCCAATAATTCACAGCCACTATCATGCAAATGATACCGATTATCAGAAGAGCCATCTGAATGGTCTCTAGCATCACCTTGGGCATTACTTCGTCCACGGAACCCATGTCCTTGGAAAATCTATTTAATATCCTTCCTGCAAAAACGAACAAAGTTTCCATCGTCATTCCAACATGCATCGGCGTTCCTTACGCGAACGGACGATTTCTATAAACGTACGCGGTGGTTTTAATTCCACCAAATAAATTGTATACAAATATAGAGAATATCTACCAGAAACGTTATCATGGAAAAAGGTCATCGTTGCTTGCAATATGTTGGAGAACATCGCGTCGTGAAGATTCTTACTAGCGTTTGTGCAAACCTTCATGAAGTACATGTTCTTGACGAATGTTATCACGACGCAGAAAACGATGCAAAACGTATACACGTATATAGCGTCGACGGTGCCTATGAGGCCGTGTTTGTCCAAATTGAACACATGCGACAACACTGTATCGTTCAACACGTAAAACGAATACTGAGGCTTGAACGAATTGTTCCTGTTCAACGATCTTCTTATGACTTCGATGTTCGTCCAGTAGGTAACCCAATAGTCGTTGCCAGTCATTGTCACTTGCGACAAAATGAACATAACTAACAGAGCAATCAAAGCGCAAATCGAGCCACCGTTCTGAAAGTATTTCTTGTAGATTTTGTTGGAGAAACGACCGGTTGCTACCGCTTCGTTGTTGTCCGGCACTGACGCACACTCTTCGTAGTCGTAGGAAACCTGAAAATGTGCCATACTGCGAATTAATTTGTTTCAACTGTAACGCTGTGAATTACACGTCGTTCATCATTACCACGCTGTTGGCAGATATCACGGAGGACAACCTACGGACACCAGTTCTGCTGGGTCTCCTCTCGAGATTTTCAGAGGCTTCGTTTTGCTTCTTGGCCTCCATCGACGTTTCGATGCGACTCATTATCTTCGTGAAATTTTCGTTCGACTTGGACAACTCCTCGTACGTTCCGTACATACTTATGGAACCCTTATGAATTACGAGAAGCATAATTATAAGTTGTACAATTAACTAGTTATTGGGAATGAAATTTATTAGAAGGTCGTCTCTTTAAAAATTTCAGGGCTAGTTTTTAACGAATTGTAAAGTTCACTCCCTGTTGTATTCTGGTTTGGTGGTAAACATTTACTCGGTCCAATACTGCAACGGTGTCAGTCTGTTTGATAAATTGTAACTGATGGGTGACCAAGATTCTGGTAGTCCCGCGAAGGTAGTTTTTGATACACCTGTAGAAAAGATGCTTGGCCACGCGTGAATCCACCGCGCTCAAAGGATCATCGAACAGATAAACGTCCGCTTTCCTGTAGACCGCCCGCGCCAGATTCACTCGCGCCTTTTGCCCTCCGGACAAAGAAGACCCGCCTTCGCCTACGTTGCTCATATCGCCGTAAGGCAGCTGTTGAAAATCCTTGATCAAAGCGCAAGCTCTCGTTACCTAAAACGTATTCAAACTTCGCTTAACCACGTTTAATACAATCAATACAATTAAATACAGTTGATAGAATTGAATTTCTCAAGAAGTTGAAGAAACGCTCAATTAGGTGATATTGGAAGTTACGTAGGTCTTTCTAATAATCGTTTTCAAACGATTTTGTAAATTGAGCAATCAATTTTTATTTCTCTGCCATCAACTCATTTCAATTCTACTAATTCTATAATTAACTAAACTTAGTCTATAATTTTATAATTAGCTAAACTAAACTTACAGAATTCTACTAATTCTATAATTAACTAAACTACTTAATAAACCAATTCTGCCATTGACTTCCAATATTGAATGTATGTCAACAGAACCTACAGCCATGTATCTCTCCTTGTCGTAAGGTTGCCCAAAGAGAATATTGTCCCTGACAGACCCAGAGAAGAGCCAAGCATCCTGGCTGGCGTAAGAAATTTTCAGATGCGGAATGTTGCTCGCGTACCCCTGTCTGTCGTGCACGAGGTCGTTGCCCAGTGACTCGCAATACAGTTTTATCTTTCCAGCTCCTAGACGAAGTTCTTTCAAAAGAAGGTGTAAGATGGAGGATTTGCCCGAGCCCACTGGACCGACCAGGACGCACAGATCTCCACCTTTGATCTTGACGGAGAGGTTGCACAAGGTCGGTGGTAGCTGCTTGGGAATCCAGTTCGCCGACACTCGTTCCAGCTCTATCGAAACTGCCACTTGCTCGTCGACGTTGTTCGAGTTCCAATTTTGGTTCGCGTTCGTGGTTCGCATCTTGATAGATTCCACGCTCCCTTTCTCCATATTCTTTCTCTTGAATTTCAAGGCTCCGTTCTGGTACGCTCGGTTCAACGTTCTTTCCCCGTTCGTGTGTTCCTCCAGTAACAAAAATTTCTGGCAAAAAGAGGTAATTTGTATTTGTCGAAAGAAACGAGAGTACGTGAATATGTTAGAATAAAATTCATGTGTCAAACAACTTGTAATCTCTTGATGGACACGAAAGTCTCCCCGCTCAGTAGAAGAGCGTGTGGGAACATCAGCGTGGTCGTGATCTGAATAATATTGAAGTAGGTGAACATCATGAACGTTAACTCCGCTTCCATCTCGTTTCCCAGTGCAATGTACGTTATGAGAGTCACGAAGACAATGGCACGATTCACGAAGGCCGAGAGGGACAGATGCGATGCACGGACATACGAGCTACTACTGATTGCCTTGCTTTCGACAGCACGTATACTTGTAACGATTTTTCTTAATGGCTTCTCCCAGGCGTACATTTTGATCACCTGAAGATCAAATCAAACTTTTCACATTACGTTTCCAGCGAAGAAAATAAATAAATCCGAATGGTAGGACGCAACAGTTTATTTCGAAAATTTCTATTACCTGGATACCACCTATAAGTTCGTTCATTAGTTGCATCCTCTTGTCCGTCCAGGAAGCGATGGTTTCTCTAAACTTCCGGATCATTGTAAGGAACATGGTGCTACTTGGAACAGTTATCAGCAGGAGTATTGCGATGCCGACTGAACTTGCAGTTCCCAGCTTGTACCACATTATCATGGCCACGATGACGACCTAAAAATTAAGTCCAAGTTAAAAGAAAATAAAATAAGTGCAAGAGTTTTTGGTACAAAGAAATAAAGAATCTCTTTCTCTCTCTCTCTCTTTGCTTTTGGTAAAGTTACTTGAACGGGCGTTATCCAAAGGAAGTTCAAGTAACAGCATAATTCGTCGAAGCGGCTGACGTCGTTGCTGAGAAGATTTACCACCTGTCCAGCGCTCATTTGAGTCAAGGCCCCTTTATCAAGCCTCAATATCTGCAACTCAGCAAATCAGCAATTGGTAATTTTAATGAGAGCGCAATTATGAGAACATGTCAGTCTTATCGAGGAATGCACATGAGCACGATAACATGTATTTGTGTTGGAAATGTTATCAACGTACTTGAAGCAAATTGCAACCGATTATCTAATATCGTCTTTAGAAAAAAAAAAAAGAAAAATATTACACTCGAACGCGAGAGAATGTATTCCACTCTGTTCTCACAACTTTTCGTAACACAGAGATTAGCAAATTTTAAGTATGAATTTGTCAAATTCAACTCGTACCTTTCTGTAAATTAACGAGCAACAAGCAACCCTTATCCTCATGCCTATCTCCTGCGACCAGAGATCGCTATGGTGCATGAAGAACACTGAAAATATCAGGCAAAGTACCAAGTAGCAGACGTATGATAGGACATCGTTTTTCGTGGTGGTTCCTGCAGCCTCGTCGTCGATTTTAAAGTAGCTGACGATCCACGAGAGTATAAGTGCGGAGAATACAAGCAGGCCGGCGTACTCGACCGCCAAAAGGATGCCAGCAAACAAATATTCCTTCCAAAATACACGAATCAGAGCTCTATCCAGACGAGGGGAATCGTCGTTCTCCTTCGATTGGTTCTCGTGTTGCGTTTCTTTCTTCTTCTGCTCCCATTTCTGCAGTTCTTGGTTCCAGGATCTAAAACAAACAAACAGAGAGAGAGAGAGAGAGAAAGAGAAAAAAAAAGATACTTCACTTCTGTACAAATAGAATCTCAATTGCCTGCCGATTATTATTCTAATATTATTTCAGCTATCACTGTACACCGCAGAAATTTGAAATTTTGTGTGACTCATCATGACGAAGAGCTTTTAAAATCCAACTGCGTGCTCAAAGGGTTAACTGTTTATGCTCACTCTTGTAACAGATCCGTGACTATTTTCGACGAATGCGATTTCAAAGGGTGATACAGATCCGACAACGTGAGCACTCTTTTAGTACCATTCACGTATATGTCTTTCATCCATCTGAAAGTATTAGAACAACAAATATCATTGTACAGTAATTACATATACACAGTGACAACAGAGACAGATATACCCGAAAAATAATCGACTAATCGGATTTGCAGTTTCCTTCGGATTTTGTTTGGTGTATGCGAACTTCACTTCCATGTTTCTCTTTCTTTCATGTACACCGTGTCCACCGAGCGATTACTCGTCAAACTAACATGCACACACTATTTATTGCACCACTTATTACAACTGATAAATTCTGAATAATGCATTCCGAAAATAAGGATTACCTTGAGTAACCATGAATTTGTCGTTTTTCGTTTCACTCGAATGCAAAATCACGTTGGAACTCCAATGAAACAAATACGTACGCGACACTCACTGCAACACATTACTTATCGTCGTATTTTTTTCCTAAAATACGTTTCGTCCTCGTATTTCGTCCTCGTTTTCAATGTTTGCGCGTTTTAAAATTCGCGCGCAATGGGCAATCCGCTACGACCAATAGACTCGCGACCAATAGCGCGCGTAATAATTTCGACCAATCAGCGTTTGACTTTTCAAAACACGCAGAATCTTATCTCCATAATTGGTTCGGACATTATTACAATATTATATTAAACTGATTTAGTAAGTGCCTATAGTAAAGTATATACTTAGTACACTATATTAGCAGGAGCAATATTTTTTGAACGACACATCACGACGTGACAAAAAAGGTATCATTCGTAAAACTGAGACATACATTACCTACGCACCGGTAAGTACCAATATTATTGAAATAAATCACTCCGTTGGCGTATTATAAAAGTAAAGTATTTTATTTACAATTCCGTATTGATCGACATGTACAATAAAAAATATAATAATATAATCATCGAAAATTTATATCAAATTACACAATGAACACTGCACCGCTGTGTAATCCTCGCAGGTGATATTTTTAATACGATCGATCGTACAACAATTTATCGATGGATATATCGAGCGCTGTATTATCGCGACAAATGAATCGATACTTGATCTCTGTTACAACGCGTGCCACAGCATGTGTATTTATAGTACATTTTGTATATATTGTATATAACAGGTAATAATATAGTACAGTATAGTATAGTACATAGATCATGTATAGAAAAATACTATAAACGTTACAATAGAATAGTACATTTCTTTAAGAAAAAAAGTTTAATTCTTACTGCTAGTTTTTAAATGTTTTTTTTTTTTTTTTGACATTTACGTGGATGTCCAAAACACGTATTGAAAATTCTGAATATTTCTTTCCTCCTCCCTCCTTTTTCAATAACAACAGAAATAATAGTTCTCCACGGCGTGAACTCGTAAAATACAAAGTACAAAAATTAAGTATACCTATGAACATTTGGAAGTTCGGTACGCCGCATAACGGCATTCTGCTCGTACATTACAAGTAGACTTTGGATTTTTATACTGACATCAATTACACGCGCGAAGATTTATGGAAGGACCAGAAGGGGCTTCTATAAAAATATAGAACTTTTATTAAATTAAAGAACATTCTCGCTTTGAGATCCTGTTTCTTTCGTGCTCATGCATAAAAATCCGCAATCTAGTAATAAAAAAGAAAAAGAGTACTTGGAATAACAAGTTGCAACAATCAGCGCGCAGAGAGATGTACAAAAATATTCTCTCTCGACTATTGCTCGAGACTATACTATATTATATCGATCATATAACTATAATGTATACGCTTGCAATAATACTTGGTAGGAATAAAATTAAAAATCTTGTATTGCACAGGCTCTGTCGTTTGGCAATTGAAGCGACTACTGCAACAAGAAAGGCCAATATCCACTCTCCAAACGGCAATCCACAAGTCAGAAAATTCACAACTATCGCCTTCCTGTACCGTTAAATGGAATATCACATGATCTTTCCAACTTGGCCAATGTAAATAGCAAATTGGCTACTACTTGTTGCTGCAAACTTTTCAATTGTTCCAACGACCAAGCCATTCTTATCCAGCAATCATCGTTCTCCGTGTCTGGCGATGTAAGATTGCCTCGCTATCTTCACTAACTGGTCATATATAGCACGATCGGTTTCTTTGACCAATGATTTGAACTGACTGTAGCTGTTTTGTAACAGTATGTGAGGATGATCAAATTCCTGCAAATGAAACCAGCATTTTGTACATAATTTATTTATTTCAAGCTAACTAGAAAATCAATAGTAAAATTTTTATAATTTGATTGTAATTCATAATTTATTTGTAATTTACATATTTTAAGCCAAGTAGACAAGTAAGGAATTTTACTTACAGCCATACGACCTTTATCCATAACTAACACCTTGTCGCTGTCCATAATGGTATTTAACCTGTGAGCAATAGTAAGTACAGTGCAGTTAGCGAATTTCTTTCGTATCGTTTGCTGGATCAAGGCATCAGTTTGTGGATCCACATTGGCCGTAGCTTCGTCAAGCATAAGTATTTTATTATTTCTTAAGATAGCTCTCGCCAAACAGACCAGTTGCCTCTGACCAACACTGTAGTTACTACCCCGATCTAAAACGCGGTTTTCCAAGCCTGTTCCAGTAGTAGTTACAGCGTCCTTCAATTCCACCTTTGTCACACGATTAAACAGGCATATTATCAATTATGATTGTGAAGAAAGGAAAGAAAAAACAAAAGTTGACTGTTACTAGATTCCAGTTTATTACCTCCTCGAGTACTTCCCACAGAGCCTTGTCTGTAAATTCATTGAAAGGATCCAAATTCCGTCTCAACGTGCCAGAGAATAAAACTGGATCCTGAGGAATGATCGATATGTGACGTCGTAAATCCTCCAAACAAATAGATCCAGTGTCCACGCCATCGATTTCTATGACACCATCGATTTTAGCTAGCCTGAACAGGGCTGATATCAATGACGACTTTCCAGCACCTGTCCTTCCCACTATACCTATCTGCAAGATAATTACGTGGATTTTATATTTTTTTAAACTGGTATCTACATTGTTTCTTGTTCTCTCAATTGAACGAAAAATCCACGTACCTTTTCTCCAGGATTAATTGCAATGTTCAGACCTTTCAACACCGGAGGATCATCCTCTACATATTTCATATAAACGCTTCTGAATTTGATCAAACCATTCATCGGCCAATTCTTTGGTGCGTTAGCAGGAAGCGCGACTTGCTTCTCAGTTTTCTTGGCAAACTCCCCTCGGTCGCGTAAATTCGGTTCAGGTACAATCTGTGTATATTCCAAAACACGTTCCACAGCCATCATCTGATTAGCAACCTCGGCATTTTGTCTCATACCCCACTGAATCATCCCGGTCATGGCCATTACTTGGGTGATGGCCAAACCCACCTCTCCACCGGAGAACGCTACAAGAGTATCATTGAAAATCGTTAACAGTATGAAAACAAAAGTACACTAATTGAGGAAATATTCATTTGTATCTCACATTGTTCCAATAAGAGAAAACTAAAGGTAACTAGGGACGTGAAGACGAAGCAAAAGATGTCCAACGAGAATCCAAAGGCAGTGCTTGCTACTATGTACATATAAAATGTGGAGGTATGAACGTCTTGCAGTTTGTCAAACTCTTTTTTCAGTATGTCTTGCGCGCGGTAGGCTCTTATGGTGGTCAATCCATTCAAGGTTGCATTTAAGTGAGTGAACACCGGAGATCGAGCTGTAGAAAGATTTTCGGTTCGTTAAAGGCAGATCCACAAATATCGCCGATCATTTAAATGTCTCGCAGAGATATATACTTACTCATTCCCTCCATTCTTTTAATATTTTTGCTAGTCTTCAAAAATACCTTTCTTATCCAATAAAAGACAGCACCCAAAAATGCTATCGGGATTAAGAATAGAGGATTGACTACACAGGAGACTGTCAAGGATCCAACCATCATCATGCAAATTTGACCAGCATCCAGTATAGCCTTTGGCAATAATTCGTCAATGGCACCTATGTCTTTGGAAAATCTATTTAGAATTCGACCACTGGGATTCGTATCGAAGAACCTCATGCTCGTTCTAATTAAGGCACTGAACGCCATGTCGTGCAATTTTTGGCTGCATAATATGCATACTTTGTAGAAAGTCAATGATCTCGTAATACCGATACAAAATAACCCAACAACAATTGCAGTATAAACGTATATATAGTTATACATGGAGGAAACATCCAAATTCTCAGTTGAGGTATCATTGGTACTGTTTAATTTAACTTCCGTAATGTAATAATGCCGCATTTCTTCCGCGCTTACTCTGAAAAGATTTTTAGTCTATTAATTTTTATTACAATTTGTATTACACTCATCCGCAAAGCTGTATTTTAAGAAAGATACTTACAAAATAGGAACAAAATAATCGTTGAGACTAGCCATAAACTGTGTACACACAAATAATAAGAGTAACAAAGAAGATAGGCACAAATTAGCGCCGGTTTGAAAGTACTTGACAAATATTGGTCCTTTAACTACCCCACGCGAGGTTCCTTCTAAACCATCATTAAGTTTCTCAGAATTTTCATCTTCTTCCTCATCGTCTGTTCCCCCAACACTTGCTTCCGGAGTTCGACTCTACAAGAATATATCTATTAATGTCTTACGCAAGAAAGTACGCGGGCGTAACAAGAATAAAATAATCTTACTCTAGTACTTGAAGTTGAAAATTGTCTTTTCATACTACTCTTTTCCAAAGAGCTATCCTCGGGAGATTCTGATTCGGCCGCTAGTAATTCAGCGTATTCTGGTCGCTGATTCAATAAATCTTGAAAATGAGAAAATACGGTGACCTTCCCTTGCTCTACAAGTATAATGGTATCTACATTTTTCACGTACTGCAACTGGTGAGTAGCCAAAATCCGTGTTTTTCCTGCTAAGTATCGTCGCATACATTCTTCAAATAAATGTTTACTAACATGAGTATCAACCTAGAATTTATAAAATAATATAATATAGGTCTTATAAGCAATTAATTTACTCTGAAGTGTGAAACATTGGTCTTAAGATACTCACAGCACTCAACGGATCATCCAGTAGATAAATGTCCGCTTGCCTATACAAAGATCTAGCTAAATTAATCCTAGCTTTCTGACCTCCCGATAAGGAACTACCTCTTTCCCCAACGATTGTCTGATCACCCTGCGGGAATTGCTTAAAATCGCTCTGAAGCGAACAAGCTTTCACAACTTTCTGATATCGGTGACGATCGTAAGGCTGTCCAAAAAGTATATTCTGTCGAACGGTGGATCCGAAAACCCACGCCTCTTGTCCCGCGTAGCTTAAACTTCCGTTCACTCTAACATGACCACCTGTTACATTTATCTCTCCAAGAACAGCCGACAGCAAAGAACTTTTCCCGGCCCCGACCGTTCCTATAATGGCGTACATCTTTCCTTTTTCTATTTCAACGTTTACGTTCTCAAGAGTATTCTCAATTTGATTCGGTTCCCATTTAGCTGTCAAGTTACACATTTTCACTGCGTATGTTTCATCATTTACTGAAGAACCTTTTTTCTCTAGAAAAAAAGAGAAAATTTTAGCAAAATATGCAAAAGTTTATATTTTAATTTCACGTTTTATTTCATATATATTTTTATTTAATATAATTTTATGTTGATATTTTTATTTCACTAAAATGGTAAATGCTTTGTATTAAATTTTGTAAAATATTAACATATTGACTTGTGAGATATCAGAATGAAATGCACACAAGATATGTAAAATATGTAGAGAGTGTTCCGAATATTTAATGGATCTGTGCGTGCGCTCCCCATTTCTTCAGTTACGTCCATACAATTATAAATTTATACCCACATTCGTAGTTTAGATCGTGTAAGGCAAGATAATGCTTACCCCCCATAATGTTCGCCGTATTCATCAACAAATCGCTGGCAACAACTACTAGACCATTATGTCTTCTTGTTTCTAAAGAATCGTCCAAATTCTCGTAGCCGTCTATTTCATCATCGATATATGGTATATCGGGTTTAGAAGTTTTGTTGGAAGTTTGCTTCGAAACGCTATTAATGCTACCGTTAATGCTAGCTGTGAAATTGTTCGAAGCATGAGCACTGTCTTGGAACTCCTCGTATACCAAGAACTGCTGCAACCTTCTCACGGCTACCATGCACTCTGCAATCTCGGCAAAACCTCGCACGAACATTCCGGACATGGTATGCGCCAAAATATTAAAATACGAGGAAAAAACGAACACTTTGTCCGCTGACAGTTCATTGTCAAATAAAAGCATACTGATCAAAGTACAGAAGAGGGCCATCCGTGTGGTGAACAAGTTGAAGGTCATGTAGATGCCTCTAATGTAGGAGCTCTTGGTAACTACTTGCAATTCCAATTTACGGGCAGTTTCGATCAGGGCGCAGAAGGGTTTTTCCCACGCGTACATCTTAATAACTTGGACCCCTGATATTATTTCGTCCATCAAACGGACTCTCTCGTCGGTTTTAATGGCAGTCTGTAGCCGAAACTTGGAGGACAATTTCCCCGTGTACGCTGAAACATAAATGTAATACCGACAGATGCAGAAAATTTTAATTTTGTAGTCTGTACATTAACAGCATCTAGTTCGAGCCTTTATGCTTGCACGCTTAGAAAAAGAACGAATGATTAACTAATGTTACTAGAATAGGATATTTTCATTAGCACACTAGACATCCTTAATGAATACAATACTTTACACAACAACTTTATGAACAATGTCATGTGATATTTTATATATTACTTTGTGTGATACTTCACAAGTACAAAAGCTCGAGCTTTCCCGCTCTAATAATGGAATTATCATTACCAGAAACTCACACTGAATCGGTACGACAACGAAGACCGCGGCGATACCAATCAATCCAGCGTATCCAGCCTCGTTATAAAGAAAATATGCTATGATTAGCGCGGAGATTGGTGCAGACCACATATGATGTATGAAGATGGAAACAAGATCAAATCTATTTACATCGTTGGCCACCAAATTGACTATCTTTCCCGGTGCCGTTTCACCAAGTGCCGTTTTGCTAAGTCGTAACGCCTACAAAAAAAAAAGATACAGTAAGAATTATTTTATATATGCAATTCATGTCATACATGCATCTCAGATCCATAAAATATACAAAATGATCCAATCCTGTATATTGGAAGAACATTAGAAAGGTATTTATCCAGTGTTTCTTAAAGCCTGTTCTTTCTTTCAACATTGTATTTGACAAACGTGCTTTTTTTGAAAACTTAATCATATCGTTGAAATATGTGAATAATTCGCCGACTGCACGCGCCAGAAATTTCGAAATACGAAAATCTGGTGAACGCACACAAATTTTAGAAAAATATATGGAAGTACTTGTTACAATATTCAGTAGTGGAAACAAAACTGTGCTCAGAGGGAGAATTCTTTTAAATGCGTTCACAGAAATTTGAAATTGCATGAAGATTAGTCTACCGATTATTTTTTTCGGCATTACCTTCCGATAAACGACAGAACACGTAGCGACTCTGATTCTTGCACCAACGTGGAACGCGCCGAAGACCGTTTGATTAAGTGAGATTACGTTCACAGCCGTAGCTATGCATATTCCAGCTGCATATAACAGAGCAGTTTCGTATGTTTCAGATGTGTTCTTCCTAAAGTAGCGCAGGAGCCCACCCAGGAGTATCGGTGTTCCTAATCTACAAACAAATACAAATCACTGTAATCACGAAGTTTGGCATACAGTGAACTAAGAACCTAATATGCACGCTGAGTGATGTTTGTGCTTTTACTTTTTCGCTATTTTTATGTATTTTTAACGTGAATATTTATTTTTTTTTATATTGTAGTATTTATTTTTGTTATATAATGTTATATTATATTATATATTAATTATGTTATATTATATTAAATATAATAATATATTTAGTATATTATATATAGTATATATACAAAATATAAAATATAATAGTTATATAATATATAGTATAATATATTTTGTATATATAGTGTATATATATTTTATGTTATATAATAAAATGTATGTAAATGTATGTACAGTCACAATGCAAGAAAATACACATGTACTATGTTGTTACTTTTAATTCTCGTTTGTTTCTTCAACGAAACTATCCAACGCAAGCAATATTCCAAAAGTTTAAGTCAAGAAAAACAGAAGATATATACCGGATAACAAATTCGTTTAATATCTGCATCAAAGCAAGCACGGTGTACTCCCCCAAAAAGGTACGGAAGATGGCTCTCAACAGGCTGGGGTTTGTCCTGCGCTTCTTGGAATTTTCCAGCTCGATCTTCCATCGTCTAAAAATCATGCATATCGCAAGTTAAATACTGATTTCTTTTCTGTTCTTTTTTTTCTTTTGTTATTAAGTTAAATCAACGAATTATACAAACCTTTCTAATCGATCCCCAAGCACGTTCGAACGATCGGTTTTCAAAGGAGTGTACAAATCTTCCGTTTGCAAGATCTTCCTATAGCCTGTCTTGAACAAGTCTAGCGTCCACCTATGTACAATATCGGAGATTCTATAGTTAACATCTGTGAAACCGTGCAATCACATTTAACGGTATACACTATAATACGTTTCACGCAATCGTTCGTTACGTCACAGACAATGATAATACAGTTTGGATACTGTTTATTTAGTAACAGTTAATACGTCGTGCAACCAATTTGTTTCATAATTCGTTATCAGACAATTGCGTTAGAACTATAAAACATTTCGAGATAAAAGTTTTTTGGAACGGATGTCTGATGTGTAATAATAGTTGAAATCTGGAATGCGCAGTTAATCTCAGATTTCTTCGCACTCTCGAAAATTGTTCTTTTCTTTCTTTTTTTCTATTTTTGTTTGAGGGGAATACGAAAGAATCATCGACGACGTGACTCGTCATTTTTCTTAATCCTACGGCAACGATCGTTCGAAGGAATCAAACATCTTCCGGACAGAAATTCAATGTCAACACAGAATTAAGCTCGTGACTTGCAAAACAATGAAAATGAGTAGAAAATTTCGGGAATGTAGAGTCACGATGCATGACAATTAATATTTATGCCATCTTGCAAAATATTCGTTTCAATTTACGTAATTATAGTAGGATTCCTCGACTTGAATAATTTAAGTTTAGACAGTGGAGATGTCACGTACTCGAATCACTTTTCTTCAAACATCTTGCATCAGATGACATAACACCAAATATTACATAAAATTCAGTTTGGAAGCTGCATTTTAATTTTTTTTTTTTGTTACAATTACAATTTATAAAATACGTTAAATTAACATAACTTGACGCAATTAAGGTTAGAGGTGAGGAATCCTTTATCTTCGAAAAATTTTTCACGGACTCTGAAGCGAAACTAATTCGATATTTTCGCCACTTATGCGATACACACGTGAGTTCTGCAGCCTAGTTTTGCTGAACAGAAACAAAAACTGCCTCGGGCTAAAACGTGGCAAGGTTATGAATCAAACCGATTCATACTATCTTTTGGTTGTAAACTAACTTAAGACGTTATATCATACTCTAAATGAGCGCGCATTTAAAAAAAAAAAAAAAACAAACTGCGACATCTATTGTCATCTATTTGTTAATAGAAGGATCATAAATACTGATCACTATTTCGATAAAGCAGATGATACGTATTTTTATAAAATACATTCGAATATTTCAACCTCTTAGCAGTAAGTTACGAATACACCCGCCATAAAGAAATGGAAATTTTTTTGTGCAACGGCTGATATCGTCGTGCTCGAAATTAATTACAATATATTCATCAAATTAAATTTTTTGTAGAATATAAAACATATTTGTAAATGTTAAATATTTTAGAACATTCTGAGACTAGACTTGACTAGTTCTTTTTATTTTTCATCATTTTTAAATATTTTCTTGCTATTAATACTAATTAGTATTCATTAAGTTAAAAATTAGAATTACTGATCTTTCGGAAGAAACTAGCGTAACTTCCTTATAAATGAATTCAATTTTACAACAGCTGCATGTAACTCTGTGTTCGACGAGTATAATCGTCATCGCGTCGTTCTAGCGTTACCTACAATGTTTCAAAAGCGGCGCCAAAAGCTAAAAGAATATATTGCAAATTGTTTATTTACATTAAATTTATATTTATAAATTATGAAATATTATTCATACGATTTAATTTAATTTGATATGATTATCAGATTATAAAACATATTTCTAAATTGTAAACCACAGCTAACGAAATTGATTTTACATTTATAAATTGCGAGTCAAAAAGTTGATGAAGGTACTTACCACCAGAATAACACCGACAGAAAGTTGGCCTTTACCCGTGGGTTCGGTTTCTGTTTCAAATTGCTCGAATCCATCTTCCATTAATGCGTGCCGCATCAACACACCGATCCTCCGACTGCTAGTTGACAACTACCCAAACTACGATTCGACTTAGCCGATAAGGAAACAAAAAAGTATAATCACACGCCGGACATGCGCGACAAAGTAAAAGTCGAGCAGACGAACGCTCGGTTCCCACGGAATAGGTTCTTATCGTTCGAGTAGTTTATCTGTCTGAGCCTTCTCAAACATCGAGCTAATTGTTGATTAATTGAGGAAATCACTTGAAACTTGACACGGCACAGATATAACGCAAGTATAACAAATAAATCTTCAATAATCTTAGAGATAGCGATCGCTGTTTCCGTAATGTGTCAATTGTGAAAATGCTCAATCGATAGGTAATGATGATCGGCCGAGTCCAACGATAGATGTACCTGGAATTGAAGTTCTCACTTCGGTCACGCGTGGAACTGTCTCGTGGAGGCACGACTGGATCGGACACCTGTATTTAAGACAAAAAGAGATCGTCTATCAGATCCGACCGCCTTCGTGAGTGGCAGCTTCTCTTTATCTCAGTACTTGCTTCGTCATTAGTCAAACAACCGTTTCGCCATGTTTTTTCGACATGATGTGTTACATACACATGCATACATACAACATCAGTTACCGACAATCGAGTAAATATTTGACGAGTTTTCAGCGAAAAGCAATTAATTCTGTCTTTCATACACACGAAACATCAAACATCATTTGATGTTTTTATTTAGATACTAACTGATCTATAAAGTATTTGAATTCAACACCTCGAGACCATTTGGTTCTAGAATTATGGACCATGGTGTGCAGTGGATTTATTGAGATCTATACTAAAAAATCACTGATACGTACATGTATAGTATAGACAAGGTGTTTTAATTTCCAAATTGTGTCATCTCTTTAATTCCATAATTAATTAAGCTATTACATTTTCAGGGCTTGAAGAAATATAGCAGTTATTACATTAGCTTTCTATATGTTATGACCAATGCAAATAATAAAAAATTAGACAATAAATCACAATAAAAATGAACGTCTTATCGTTTGTTATTGCCATAAATTCTTCGTATAATGAATAATTCAGCTGCAAGAATAGCTAATCTACCCTCCAGTGAAATCTATTATTGGCTTTATATCTTCTTATATCTGCCTCGTGTATACCTCGCACTGGTTTGTCCAATATAGCAGAGAATGTTATTTATATCTGTTAAAAAATGTGACAGAAGAATAAAATTGTCAACTTTCACAACTACTGTAACTTTATGCAACTACATCGTTGATGATTAATTATTGGACTTTTAAACGTCCATGTGAAGTTATTTGTATTGAGAGAAATGTAAGTATCCGAGATAGCAAATACAAGCAAATCTTCCTGAAAGTTGGCATCAATTTTTCTAGGCACGTTAAATCTTAAATATCTTGATTTAAAAGCGAGGTGAAAGTTGTGCCACTTTCAAAATAAAACGACTCATTTTTAAAATTAGCGAAAGATCAGTGAAACAATGAAAACAAGTGGAAACAAGAATGTAAAAATCTTCGTGAGTGATTCGAGGAATCTGTAATTTGATAACATTCATCTTCTCACTAATGTATAGTCATGTACAATGATGTATACTATCGAATTAATGAAAGCTTATATATGCATAAGAACGAATTATTTGTCATTTTGACTTCAAGAAAATAAATTTCGAATATGTAAATTATATATATATAATAATTTTATTATTTAATTTTTAACAAAACATATACGAAATTTATTTTTTTGAAAACGACGCCTTAAACGAAAAAATATTCTACATTTTTTATTAATTTTTGCACGTAGAATATGCTCGTATCGGTTATTGTCTGTCCAATATGAAATTAGTTATATTTAAGTATATTCGATAAATTTTTAAACTCGATTTTTCGATAACGAAGGCTTTAGTGAAAAAACGTCATTCTTTCTTTTCGACACATTTTTACGTGTAGAATCGTCTCCTACATTCTTTTCGATTGGCCACGAGTCATATATTGTAATATATACGCAACGAAACAATTATTTTATAATTATTAACCCATTACGTTTCGTTTGAGATTGTTTCAACACACGTTGAATTCTAACCTATTAATTGTAAACGGTTTGGTCGCTCGTTACGGTCCGCAATCAGTTGCCAGCGCAAGCGGTTAAAATTATGAAAGAATTCGCACGATTTTCATTTCTCCTTTTCACCCAGAGATTCTACGTAATTTTATTGAATTCTCAAAGCATCGAGACACTTCGTATTCACTGTGATAAACTATCTTTTCTGACTTCCGTCTTATTGTTTAGTCTTTCAATCAGTGGGGCGAAACGTATCATCTTACATTTATCTCTGCTTGTGGAGTACACTAGAATTCTTCAAATGCGTTGCTCAATCAAAATTCATCGATCGTGTCAAAGCGGTGATCTGATTTCTAACGAGATGAGTAATTTGTTTACGCATTCTTTTAGTTTCACGTTTTTAGTGTGCTCAGGCATAATTTCGTTGAATGGGAAAAAACAGAAGTATATACACACGTAATTGTATAGTGTAGACATTGATATGGATATGTCGTTGTAAAAAGGTTCAAAGCGATCACTCATGAATTTAGAATGTTAAAACGCTGCGAGAACAGTATGTCGCGAACAACAATAACGATAACACGTCAATGTTATAAATATAACTCGTTTCGTTGATAAAAAAAAAAAAAAAAAAAAAAAATACGAAACAAAAAAGTTTTGAGAAATAGAAAGAATTTAAAAAATAATTGGCGTGCGTGTTATTACATTTTTGGCAAATTAAAAATAGAAATACTTTTTTTTAGATAAGTGACTTTTATTTGATTTAGTACACCAGCCTGTACGTGTACAAGCGCGTAGCCAAAAACGCGGAGATAAAAATGGTGCCAGTCATCCTTCATCAACCACGATTCGACATATATAATTCGGTGCACACGTGCAATCGAAATTATATCCTTGAACGTAAACCTGGACGAAATTGAGATGACGATTTCCGAATAAATAGTTTCGAACAATGCCGATTGTTATGCTGCGATTAATAACACTTCGATCGAGGCTGCGGATGTTCATGTATTTATAGAAATGTTGTGCATTCAAACGTGCCAAAGTCTAATAAAATCATAATAAAAAGCATTACAATGCATCATAACATGTACGTATTTTGTACGTTATATATCTCATGATAATTAAAAATTTATGGATAAACTATAAATTTAATTATATTACATATTATGAATATATGTGTAAGAATTATGATTTTAGTATTGGTTGATAATAGAAAAAATTTTACGATTTATGATTTTTAAATTTAAAGATTAAATTAATTTATATATATATATATATATATATATATGTATGTATAATTATTAAAAAAAAAAATTTGTAATTTTGAAAAATTACTTATATTGATTAAATTAGTAAGTGTAATGTAAATGCAATGCTTCAGTCAAGTCTCTGATCTACAGTCTAGTTACACGACAGATGCACGAAAATGTAAAAGAATATACGTACGACGGAAATAACTACTGACTACAAATAAATCTTGCGTATGTGTCTGTTATGTGCCTGCAAAGTGTGAGGTGCAGATACTCATCTTCGATTCGTGATGCGCAAAGTTACCAAGTGAATAGAAACGTTTGTCATGATTATTCAGCAGAAAATTCTATGGATTTACTATGTCATCTGCAAGGACTGCTACTTGTGTAATTCTATTCAAGTAAATAAATAATGCATGCATATAATCTCTTCGGTTTATTCATTTGAATAATTATATTGTAATTATGACACGTTGGTAAAGAAGGAATCTTTTTGCACACGCGCGTGTGATTTCTAACCGCGGAAGTTTTCTACCAGGAGATATAACAAATCCGCAATAATTCAAGGTAATATATAATTGTACCATGACATTTATTGTCTCTCTGTCGCCTTATCAGCTCCATAAATTTTTTTTGCAGATTTACGTCAGCGGCGTTTATCAGCGCGGAATATGATTCTATAATTTCATGATGTGAAACGTACGAACGTAAACCTTTATCATAGCGAAAATCTCAAGTTTCGTAAATTGTCGCCGTTGCAAAAGAAAATAAAAAAAAAAAAAAATGAAACGAAAAGAATACAGACGACGTTCGGTCGACAAAGTTAACAATTGCAATCTTCAATTCTGTTTGACTGTGCGCGGATGCGTACACATCGTGTCGTCAAACAACTCGCGATGAAAAGTAAACGAACGATCATTATCCGACCACCAGGAAAAGTTTCGCGAAATCACGCGATTAGATTCATGCCAAGTAATGAAAACAGGGGTAAGAGACAGCCGGAATCATAATCACAGAATGCCAAATAAATTGTTTGTCTAATAATTTATCAACGAAGCAATTCTTTTTGCAGACTGGTGACGATCGCTTCGAGCAAATATATATCGCAGAAACGTTCAACAATTGTCTACGACGGACAATGATACGACGAAAATATAAATTAATTAATGATTGTTAAAACGAAAGGTTCACAGAGAGCAATTGAGACGCGTTATGCAACGAAAACCCGCGACTCGGCCACACACACCGAAGAACAAATAACTATCGCGCGAAACCAATTTTCAACGTACGTAAGATTTGAACAAATGCTTTCGCAGGGGCAATATGTGTGTTTTCAATTCGTCATCGGGGCGCTAAAAATAACGCGTTTCTCGCATTGTTATTATATCATTAATCGCCGGGCGACGGACGACTTCTAGTTGTGCAACGCAGTCAGGCTAATGGTCGCGTTGAAACGACGCGACGCGAAATGTTATCGAGACAAAGAAAAGATGAGAGCGGGTCAATTGCGGATGACACGTGACGCGTAACGCTCAGCCTGATATGCCATCGTTCTCCTCAATTCGATTTAACGCTTACGACGAAGAACTCGCCAGGCGAGGATTTCTAAAATAGAGATCAAACTTTCCGGTTTGTTGCAGGCCACGCGATTCTCACGACAAATGAACGTCCCTGTTCCTAGAACGCATGCTAGTTAAATAATTCCGTGGGAAACACGTGATTTTCATTAAAAACCAACGGCACATTTTTCGATCATAAAATCCCAATCGTCAAGCCACAGTAGGTGAAGTAATCTATTGTAATATCTACCATTGTTAAATAGCAAATGGAACGAGTCAAACTTATTCGAAAATTATTTCATCGAAAGACAAAACTTGGCTGTGTAAGTTGTTGAACGACACGAGGGATGCTTCTGTCTAGCACAGGGCTATTCGACCAGCCTTGATATATTGACACGACGGTATTTCGCGTAGCGTGACTGCTGGGATTCGAAATGGCACTTCCATCGAAAACAGTTAGATGAAATATACGTGTATAGACGCGAGAAACGCGCTCAACGAATGCTGCTACTCACTTTCTGTTGCCTGAGCCTTTTTTTCGTCTTCTGCTCAACGAGGGAATTTCAACAACGCGTGTCACATTCTACAAATCGGATACTGTTCCTCCGGACGAATAACAAACTCGAACGAAGCGAAACGACGTACGCATGCTTCGCGCAAAGCCTGCGCCGCTACTGAACGCAATTCTCAACTTCGACTCCCCTCTGCCTTGTTTCCTCGTTCTATGACGTATGCATTCAACGTGCCAGTACGTTTAATCGTAACGTATGCGGCCTGCATGTTTCTTTCGACGACAGTGTCTTTATTTGCAGTTTCGATAAAAAATGAAAAAAAAATCTAACCGTAAAACAATGTTTGAAAAAAAAGCTTTTCATTATATAGGGTGGGCCAAAAACCCCACTTCTGACTAAAATAAATCCGTAATTTTATTATTAACTTGCGAACGCCTTGGTGGTCAACATTTAAATGAAGAAATAATATTTTTAAAACATGATGAAAAAATCGTGCTTCAACTTAAATTCAATTTGAAATTAGTGAAATTAGTTTTTTTTATATTTCGATGTTTTATTAAAAAAGAAGAAAAGAAACTTTTGGCCCACTCTGTATCATGTCTCGTTGCGTGTTTGACGGTTGTTCATTTACGATTCACGATTCCTTCGAAATTTAATTAACTAATAACTTTTCAACGTGATGCATACAAACTACATTTTTATTGAAAGACGAAACTGAAAAAAGCCAGTCGAATAAAATAAATAAAGTATAATAGAAGAACAGGAAAAGGGAATAGAGGATATTTATGCGGACACATTCTAAAAAAAAAAAATATATATATATATTATTCGTAAAAGTCGCTGTTATACAATATTCTGTTTATAGATGCACTTACAAAGTACAGTTAAACATAGGTATGATACAAAGTGTTGGGAGATACTTATGTAATTTATGATTATAAAGCACACGATAATGAAAATAAAATAATAAAACGTTGTTATTAATATATAATTATTGCTGTTACAACTGAACTGATACGTATTATTTGAACGAAGGAAAAGGGGGAGATACTCGTCCACTCCGGTTTGTAATTTATAATTGAACAAAACGATCGATCGTGAACGAGCAAATTCGATCGATCTGGCGTGTTTCAAGCCAGAAAGTTGAATCTTCGATTGCACGAGGGACCATTCAAAGAAACAAATAAAACCAAACATAGTTTTTAATTCAAGCTGTGATAAATTATGAATAATAATAATTACGATACACTTGAGTAAGAGAATATAATTAAGCATCATGATGGAGTACTGAAAGTAAAATTGCAAGAAATACAGCGATTAAACTAAAATAGAAAAAAAGGAAGAAAGAGAGGAAAAAGAAGGAGAGCAAAAAATGATGAGTGCTGTTTAAGAGTTGTAACGATTGATGCATTATGTATTTAGCTTTTTATATCAACAAGTGGAATATTTAACGCTATTGTGTACAAGTGAATTTTTTGTAAAATTCATCTTGATCTTTTTTTTTTGTCTCTCTTTCTTGTTGATCAAAACAATCGCAACGTTCAATGTTCGAGAGATTTTTACGAAATCGTTTTACAATGATGAATTATTCTTCGTATATGTTTAAAGGATTTTCAAGAGTAATTGCAATTTTTCTCCAAAATTCGCGACAAATTTCGGAACTGTGAAATGGATTCAATAAAAAAGACAAGAAAATAAAAAAATAAATAAAAGACGCGCTTCCATCTATACTTTTCTTCTAAACGAGAAAACATTTCATTCCTTTCTCGATTAATTTGCAAACATTTTCTATTTCAATTTTTGTTGCTATCTCGAGAAAAAAAACATAAAAAATACAGAAGGAGATACGATTACCCACGACGCCAACTTTTTATCTTGTTTCTATCGTCAGATTTAAATTCTGCGAAAATGTAAGGAAACAAAGATATAAAATAATTAAGATAAACGATTTGTAATTAAATGTAAAATAATTGAAATAAACAATTCTTGAGCAATTAAATATAAAATAACCTGAAATGAAAAATACGAAACATAAAATAATTAAAATCACCAATTCTTGAGCAAATAATATGAAATGAAATGTATGAAATATAAAATAATTACAATGAACAATACAATTCATATGTAATTAAATATGAAATAATTAAAATAAACAATTCTTGTTCCTGGTTCTGGTCACCTTCAATACAGGGACTTCTTCCTTGTCATACTTCATGCTGACATTATTCAGAGTCACTTGTCCGTGTTCTGGTCAGTCCGTCGGCGGAGGATCGTCACTGGTACACGAAGGTTCCTTGGGCAAATTGGTGTACTCTAGGATCCCCTCCACGGACGTTACGTGAGATATCATTTCGCCACTTCGCTTCACCACATGTTGCAGGCTACCGATTATACCCAACGATTGCGATATAGTCAAACCGACGTTACCTCCAAGGGTGCTATCTAAAGTCATAGACAACTTTAGGACAAACAATTTTAATCGCAAACATTTGAATTATAGTGAACTGTAGTGAATTGTAGCGAATGACAGAGTTGTAGTTTGAGAAGCATTACCTGTCTTCATTACAGCGAAAAAGACCAAAAATTACAGGCACAACTATACTCATGTGTTATGTACCAGTGTGTACATCTTGCTCCACTGCTTCTGATGATGGTCAGTCTGCTTAGCGTGGACCTTAAGTGAGAGCATACAAGGCTGTTTGCTAAAAATTCAAAATTTACTAGATTTTAGATCTACTGAATATTATAATACACACAGTGTCCCACTTTAATCTATAAATGCAGTTATTTCTACTTATTCATTATTTTAAAAAATGTCACATGGATTTTTTTTCTATTTTGAGAAGACAGTAATTTACACTTGGTTGTCTCTAGATAGACATGTGTACAAGAATACTAGTGAAGATTGTTACTATTTTTTCAAGTGTAATCACAGACAAGATATATGAACCTCAGGTATCCATATATCTTGTCTGTGGTATAATTTTTTTTTTTTTTTTTGCTTAAGGTGTACAGTAGGTTGTTCGTAGATATTTTTCTTTTTAGTTGTTAGTAGATATTTTTTATAAAATCTGTTCATAAAAGACAAAAACAGTATGAATACAGGAATACTCTTGTCCTTACTCCTCTTCCATATAATAAATTTTAGAAGATTGAAGTTAAAGTTTCTCTTAAACTAGTTTTTCAATATACATAGGTCAATATTTTTTTGCAGAAAATGACTTGCTATATTGATTGATAAAAAATTACATAATTGTACTGGAAAAAATAGTACTGATCTTCATTACTAATCTCCTACATGCATTTATCTAAAGATAAAATTGTAAATGAGAATAAGGAAAGAATCTATCAATAATGTAGCAAAGTCCGTGAGTAGACTCAATTTTTAGTTTTTTATTTAGCAGAAAGTGCAGAGAGTTTGTTTCTTACCGCTCGAAGCAAACAAATACTTATTTATGGTTACTTTGCAAAGAATTACAACACTCTGTCTCCTCTGATAGACTAATAAGTGAGGTTAGCGTCCTCGTGAACTAATTTATTTTAACTATAACACATACAAACTACACGCTACTGTTCGTAGATGTCACGAGAAATAATCTGTCTGTATTTTTTGTCGTAAAATACGTTCGAATTTTTCGTATTCCGTTTCAGTTTGTTTCCTATGTTTACACGTTTTAAAATTCGCGCGCAATCTGTCGGAACAATCCGTTACGACTAATAAACTCGCGACCAATGGCACGCTTAATAATTTCGACCAATCAGCGTTCTACTTTTCAAACACGCAGAAGCTTCCTTTCGTGATTGAAGTTATCTTCGTTAAATACGATTTTGTCAAATGTCAAAACGTTACAATATTATATTAATACAGTAGTGACCTCATAACTGACCATCGCTCTTCCCCATCAATTCTTGGAATGTCTTCATTCTACGTTACTTTACCACACACACAAAACAAGCGATGTATGTATATGACACCGATGTGGTGCCTGGCATCGGTGAAACTGCTTACGCTCATCCCCACTCTTTCTTTCGATACACCGTCCCTCTTAACTGACCAGTTTCGGTCCCGACTGTTGGACAGTTGCGAGGTCACTACTGTATTGTGTATTACATTAATCTGAATTAATCGATTAACACAGTATTTCTTTAATAACACCTTCTGCTTCAAACGCGAGAAGAACGCGCCATTCAGAAAACCAAGATACGCATTACCCACATATCGGTAAATACGATAGTCTGTAATGGACATTTAAGAAGGGCGGTGTATTCTGCGACTTGGCATCAAAAGAAAGAGCGGGGATGAGCGTCAACTGTTACACCGATACCAAACACGTGCAACGAATTCCAGTATCGTTCAGTCGTGAAGAAATTTAACAGTTTAACATTTTTTTTTTTTTTTTAAATTGAGCACGTTGAAACTATTTTATAACTTAATGCGTACATAAACGAAATTAAAAATAATAATAAATTATAATAAAGCAATAATTATCAAACAATTCTCGAAAATTTACTGAAATTCCTATAAAAGTAGTTGTTAACATTAAATCTGCTGACACTTCGATATTTTATTGAAATGGCTGATTCCAAATCTAGCAAAGAGGTGAATATTGCAGATCGTTTGAACATCTTAAATAAATTAGAGGCTGGCGAAAATATAAACACTCTTGCGCGTGAATATAACGTTTCGAATCGAACGATAAGACGTATTCGACAAAAAGCTTTCTCGATACGACAATATGCTGAAGAGGATTTTAAACTGCAGAAAAAAAGAATGCGTACGTCCATATCTGCCGATTTAGACAAGGAATTGTATTCGTGGTTCCTGCAACGCCGTTCGGCGGGAGACCGAATAACTGATTATATTCTGATAGAGAAAGCGAGAGCGCTGCAAGAAGAAAGGGGCGGCCCATCCAACTTCACGCTATGTAAAGGCTGGCTTTGGCGATTTAAAAAGAATTATAACCTACGCCCTACAAATGTCTACGGCGAGAGTGACAATACGGACAAATCTGCTGCGAAAGAATTTGTACAGCAATTTTCGCAAATGTTGGAAGACAATGAGATCAGTGACAATAATCTGTACAACGTGGACGAAACAAGCCTATTTTGGAAGATGCTTCCCAAGGAAATATTAATGAGTAAAAATGAAAGAAGAGTATCGGAGAAGAATATTAAAAAGGAGAGAATAACGTTAGCCGTATGTGCGAACGCAAGCGGAAGCCATAAGTTACCGTTATTTGTAATTAATAACTGCGAAAACCCTAGAGCATTGAAACACTGTATGAATAATTTGCCTGTGATATACACTCATAATAAAAATGCTTGGATGAGCACCGCAATTTTTCAATTATGGTACCACAATGAATTTAAGCCCCGCGTTAGAAGGCGGCAATTGGAAGAAAATTCTAGTGGCAAGGTTTTACTGATAATAGATAATTTTAGTGGCCATAAATTGTCAGAGGAAGAAATGGACGATGGCCATTTCAAAATCATGTTTTTACCGCCCAATACCAGTTCCCTGATCCAACCAATGGATCAGGGCATAATATCAAAATTGAAAAAGAAATTCCGGCATAAATTGTTGCAGCGCGTCTTGCTGTATGAAAATGGAATATCAGAATTCTATGCCGATTATGATATAAAGGATTGTATAGATCTGACAAGTGAAACGTGGACCGTTATAACCTCTGCGAATATATTCAATTCCTGGAATAAAATCCTCAATCGAGAGGCAGGAATAAACTTCACGTGTTCTGTCACTTTCTCATCAGAGACTGCTCCGTACGATGCAGCATATAAAACAATTTCTGACGACGAAGTGACAGAGTGGATCAACGAATGTGAAGAAGCCGAGAGAATTAGAGAAGATGCCACCGAAGAGACAGATGCTACAGAGGAACCTTCTCATTCGCAGCTTCCTGCGAATCCAATAGAGGTGGAGGAAGTTGAGAGATTGTTATATTATTTACAAAGAATTATTGCAACAGAACCAGAAATTCCAAGTCATGCCAAATCTATAATAGATTATTACAATTCAAAATAAGTTTTATTTACACTTTCTATTGTTACTTCTTTTTCTTTTGTAATATTTCCACTTGTTATTATTATTGTATTATATATTGTATTCTGCAATATTTCTATTTCTATCATTATTTATTCTTATTATTTAATGCAGTTTAATATAATTATTCAACTACTTGTAATATTTGTGGAAATAAGGCAATCACTTGAGCAGGCGCTACTGTGTTTGTTGTTTAAAATAAACTTGCCTAACTTTGATCCGAAACATATATAATGTACCCAAATGTTATCACATATCGCTTGTTTTATATTGTGCGAATACTATAATAATAACAGGATGTTTGGAGTGGGGAAAGTTCCAATTCCAAGAATTGGTGGGGGATAAACGATAATCACAGGATTTAGAGTGTGGTCAATTCTGAGGGGACTACTGTATCACGATTATTATTGAAATAAATCATTCCGTTAACATATAATAAAAATAGAGTGTTTTATTTACAATTCGGTATGATCGACATATACAATAAAAAATATAATAATATAATCATCGAAAATATATATCAAATATACACAATGAACACTGCTGTGTAATCCTCGCGGGTGATACCTTAATAAGACCGATCGTATTTCAATTTATCCACGGAACTATGTATTATCGTTGTATTATCGTGACAGATGAATTGATTCTCGATCTCTGTTACAACATATGCTACAGCACGTGTATCTATAGTACATTGTGCACCTGTTGTATAAAACAGGTAATAATATAGTACAGTATAGTATTGTACATCGATCTTGCATAAAAAAAATATTATAAACGTTATAATAGATTAACATTTCTTTAAGAAAGAAAGGACCGTATAATTCTTACTGCTAGTTTTTAACTTTGTTTTTTTTTCTTTTTTGTGGAAGTGCAAAACTATTGACAATTCTGCATCTTTCCCTCTACTATTTTTTTCAATAGCAACAGACAACAGTTCTCCACAATATGAACACGTAAAATATGAAGTACAAAAAATAAGTATTCTTACGGACATTTGGAAGTTCGTAATATTCTAAGTAGTTGTGCTCATACATTATAAGTAGACTGGATTTTTATGCACATTTCAATTATGCGCGCGGAGGTTCGTAGAACCAGAAGAAAAGTGGCTTCTATAAAAATTCATTTACATAAACTTTAGAAAGAAGAAATCCCGTTTCATGCCATCTGATAGAGGAAAGATCTCTCCTCGAGACACCATTTCTTTCGTGCTCGTGCAATAAAAATCTACAGTCTAGTTATAAGAAAGAAAAAAAAAGTACTTGGAATGATAGTCGCAACGATCTGCGCGCGAAGAGATGTACAAAAATATCCTTTCTTGATTACTCTACATGCTCCAGTATATTACACTGTATGGAACATATAACTATGCTGTATAATAATACTTGGTAGGAATAAAATTAAGAATATGTTTCTTGTATTGGACAGGTTCGGTCGCTTGGCAATTAAAGCGGCTAATGCAACAATAAAGGCAGTTCTTCACTTTTCAAACTGGCGTTCCTGCGCCATTACATGAAATATTTGCATGATCCTTCCCTTTATAACGTAAATAGCACACTGGTTGCTTCCTGTTGCTGCAAACGATTCAATTGTTCCAACGACCAAGCCGTTTTTATCCAGCAATCATCGTTCTCCGTGTCTGGCGATGTAAGATTGCCTCGCTACCTTCACTAACTGGTCATATATAGCACGATCCGTTTCTTTGACCAATGATTTGAACTGACTGTAGCTGTTTTGTAACAATATGTGAGGATGATCAAATTCCTGCAAGTGAAACCAGCATTTCGTACATAATTTATTTAATTCAAGCTAACTAGAAAATCAATAGTAAAATTTTTATAATTTGATTATAAATCATAATTTAATTGTAATTTACATATTTCAAGCCAAGTGACGATGAAGGAATTTTACTTACAGCCATACGACCTTTATCCATAACTAACACCTTGTCGCTGTCCATAATGGTATTTAACCTGTGAGCAATAGTAAGTACAGTGCAGTTAGCGAATTTCTTTCGTATCGTTTGCTGGATCAAGGCATCAGTTTGTGGATCCACATTGGCCGTAGCTTCGTCAAGCATAAGTATTTTATTATTTCTTAAGATAGCTCTCGCCAAACAGACCAGTTGCCTCTGACCAACGCTGTAGTTACTACCCCGATCTAAAACGCGGTTTTCCAAGCCTGTTCCAGTAGTAGTTACAGCGTCCTTCAACTCCACCTTTATCACATACGCACATTATTAACAATTTCGACCGTGAAAGAAGGAAAGAAAAAAGAAAAATTGACTGTTACTAGGTTCCAATTTGTTACCTCCTTGAGCACTTCCCAAAGAGCCTTGTCTGTAAATTCATTGAAAGGATCCAAATTCCGTCTCAACGTGCCAGAGAATAAAACTGGATCCTGAGGAATGATCGATATGTGACGTCGTAAATCCTCCAAACAAATAGATCCAGTGTCCACGTCATCGACTTCTATGACACCATCGACTTTGGCTAACCTGAACAGGGCTGATATTAACGACGATTTTCCGGCTCCTGTCCTTCCCACTATACCTATCTGCAAGATAATTACGCCGATTTTATATTTTTTTAAACTGGTATCTACATTGTTTCTTGTTCTCTCATTTGAACGAAAAATTCATGTACCTTTTCTCCAGGATTAATTGCGATGTTCAGACCTTTCAACACCGGAGGATCATCCTCTACGTATTTCATATAAACGTTTCTGAAGTTGATCATGCCATCCGTCGGCCAATTCTTTGGTGCGTTGGCAGGAAGCGTGAATTGCTTCTCAGTTTTCTTGGCGAACTTGCCTCGATCGCGTAAATTCGATTCAGGTACAATCTGTGTATATTCCAATACACGTTCCACAGCCATCATCTGGTTCTCCATCTCGGCGTTCTGTCTCATACCCCACTGAATCATCCCAGTCATGGCCATTACCTGAGTGATAGCCAAACCCACCTCTCCACCAGAGAACGCTACAAGAGTATCATTGAAAATCGTTTAACAGTGTGAAAACAAGAGTACACTAACTGATTGAGGAAATATTCATTTGTATCTCACATTGTTCCAATAAGAGAAAACTAAAGGTAACTAGGGACGTGAAGATGAAGCAAAAGATATCCAACGAGAATCCAAAGGCAGTGCTTGCTACTATGTACATATAAAATGTGGAGGTATGAACGTCTTGCAGTTTGTCAAACTCTTTTTTCAGTATGTCTTGCGCGCGGTAGGCTCTTATGGTAGTCAATCCATTCAACGTTGCATTTAAGTGAGTGAACACCGGAGATCGAGCTGTAGAAAGATTTTTGGTTCGTTAAAGACAGATCCACAAATATTGCCGATCATTTAAATGTCTCGCAGAGATATATACTTACTCATTCCCTCCATTCTTTTAATATTTTTGCTAGTCTTCAAAAATACCTTTCTTATCCAATAAAAGAGAGCACCCAAAAATGCTATCGGTATTAAGAACAGAGGATTGACTACACAGGAGACTGTCAAGGATCCAACCATCATCATACAAATTTGGCCAGCATCCAGTATAGCCTTTGGCAATAATTCGTCAATGGCACCTATGTCTTTGGAAAATCTATTTAGAATTCGACCACTGGGATTCGTATCGAAGAACCTCATGCTCGTTCTAATTAAGGCACTGAACGCCATGTCGTGCAAGTTTTGACTGCATAATATGCACACTTTGTAGAAAGTCAATGATCTCGTAATACCGATACAAAATAACCCAACAACTATTGCAGTATAAACGTATATATAGTTATACATGGAGGAAAGATCTAAATTCTCAATTGAGGTATCATTGGTACTGTTTAGCTTAGCTTCCGTAATATAATAATGCCGCATTTCTTCCGCGCTTATTCTGGAAATATTTTTAGACTATTAATTTTCATAGTCTGTATTACACTCATCCGCAAAATTGTATTTTAAGAAAGATACTTACAAAATAGGAACAAAATAATCGTTGAGACTAGCCATAAACTGTGTACACACAAATAATAAGAGTAACAAAGAAGCTAGGCACAAGTTAGCACCGGTTTGAAAGTACCTGACAAATATCGGTCCTTTAATTACGCCACGAGTGTTTCCTTCTAAACTATCATTAAGTTTCTCAGAATTTTCATCTTCTTCCTCATCATCTGTACTCCCGCTACTTACTTCCGGAGATCGACTCTACGAGAATAAATCTATTAATGTCCTGCACACGAAAGTACGCGGGCGTAACAGGAATAAAATAATCTTACTCTAGTACTTAACGTTGAAAATTGTCTTTTCATACTACTCTTTTCCAAAGAGCTATCCTCGGAAGATTCTGATTCGGCCGCTAGTAATTCAGCGTATTCTGGTCGCTGATTCAATAAATCTTGAAAATGAGAAAATACGGTGACCTTCCCTTGCTTTACAAGTATAATGGTATCTACATTTTTCACGTACTGCAACTGGTGAGTAGCCAAAATCCGTGTTTTTCCTGCTAAGTATCGTCGCATACATTCTTCAAATAAATGTTTACTAACATGAGTATCAACCTAGAATTTATAAAATAATATAATATAGGTCTTATAAGCAATTAATTTACTCTGAAGTGTGAAACATTGGTTTTAAGATACTCACAGCACTCAACGGATCATCCAGTAAATAAATATCCGCTTGCCTATACAAAGATCTAGCTAAATTAATCCTAGCCTTTTGCCCTCCCGATAAAGAACTACCTCTTTCCCCTACGACTGTTTGATCACCGTGCGGGAATTGCTTAAAATCGCTCTGAAGCGAACAAGCTTTCACAACTTTCTGATATCTGTGACGATCGTAAGGCTGTCCAAAAAGAATATTCTGTCGAACGGTGGATCCGAAAACCCACGCCTCTTGTCCCGCGTAGCTTAAACTTCCGTTCACTCTAACATGACCACCTGTTATATTTATCTCTCCAAGAACAGCCGACAGCAAAGAACTTTTCCCGGCCCCGACCGTTCCTATAATGGCGTACATCTTTCCTTTTTCTATTTCAACGTTTACGTTCTCAAGAGTATTCTCAATTTGATTCGGTTCCCATTTAGCTGTCAAGTTACACATTTTCACTGCGTATGTTTCATCATTTACTGAAGAACCTTTTTTCTCTAGAAAAAAAGAGAAAAATTTTAGCAAAACATTCAAAAGTTTATATTTTAATTTCATGTTTTATTTCATATATATTTTTATTTAATATAATTTTATGTTGATATTTTTATTTCACTAAAATGATAAATGCTTTGTATTAAATTTTGTAAAATATTAACATATTGACTTGTGAGATATCAGAATGAAATGCAGATAAAAATATATAAAATATCCAAATTATGATATTTAGTAGATTTATGGGTGTGCTCCATTTCTTTAGTTACATTCAACTATAAATTTATACAATCATTCACAGTTTAGATGTCGCATAGGATAGATAATGCTTACCCCCCACAATGTTCGCCGTATTCTTCAGCAAATTGTTAGCTACAACTACTATATCGTTGTGTTGCCTTTGTTCAGAAAAATCGTCCAAATTCTCGTAGCCGTTTATTTCATCATCGATATACGGTATATCAAATTTGGAAGTTTTGTTGGAAGGTTGCTTCGAAATACTATTAATGCTACCGTTAATGCTAGCTGTGAAATTGTTCGAAGCATGACCACTGTCGTGGAACTCCTCGTATACCAGAAACTGCTGCAATCTTTTCACGGCTACCATGCACTCTGCAATCTCGGCAAAACCTCGTACGAACAGTCCAGACATGGTATGTGCCAAAATATTGAAATACGAAGAGAAAACGAACACTTTGTCCGCTGACAGTTCACTGCCAAATAAAAGCATACTGATCAAAGTACAGAAGAGAGCCATCCGTGTGGTGAACAAGTTAAAGGTCATGTAGATGCCTCTAATGTAGGAACTCTTGGTAACTACTTGCAATTCCAATTTACGGGCAGTTTCGATCAGGGCGCAGAAGGGTTTCTCCCACGCGTACATCTTAATAACTTGGACTCCTGATATTATTTCGTCCATCAAACGGACTCTCTCGTCGGTTTTTATGGCAGTCTGTAGCCGAAACTTGGAGGACAATTTCCCCGTGTACGCTGAAACATAAATGTAATACCGACAGATGCAGAAAATTTCAATTTTATAGTTTGTAGGATTAACAAGATCTAGTTCGAGCCTTTATGCTTGCACGCTTAGAAAAAAAAAACGAATGATTAACTAATGTTACTAGAATAGGATATTTTCATTAGCACACTAGACATCCTTGAATGAATACAATACTTTACACAATAACTTTATGAGCAACGTTATGTGATATTTTATATATCACTTTGCGTGATACTTCACAAGTGCAAAAGCTCGAGCTTTCCTCGCTCTAATAATGGAATTATCATTACCAGAAACTCACACTGAATCGGTACGACAACGAAGACCGCGGCGATACCAATCAATCCAGCGTATCCAGCTTCGTTATAAAGAAAATACGCTATAATTAACGCAGAGAGTGGCGCAGACCACATATGATGTATCAAGATGGAAACAAGATCAAATCTATTTACATCGTTGGCCACCAAATTGACTATCTTTCCTGGTGCCGTTTCACCAAGTGCCGTTTTGCTAAGTCGTAATGCCTACAAAAAAAAAGATACAGTAAAAATTATTTTATATATGCAATTCATACATACATCTCAAATCCATAAAATATACAAAATGATCCAATCCTGTATATTGAAAGAACATTAGAAAGATATTTATCCAGTGTTTCTTTGTATTTGACATTGTATTTGACAAACGTGCTTTTTTTGAAAACTTTATCATATCGTTGAAATAAGTGAATAATTCGCTGACTGCACGCGCCAGAAATTTTGAAATACGAAAATCTGGTGGATGCACACAAATTTTAGAAAAACATATGAAAGTACTTGTTACAATATTCAGTAGTGGATACAAAACTGTGCTCAGACAGAGAATTCTTATAAACGCGTTCACAGAAATTTGAGATTGCATGAAGACTGGTCTACCGATTGTTTTTGCATTACCTTTCGATAGACGACAGAACACGCAGCGACTCTGATTCTTCCACCAACGTGGAACGCGCCAAAGAGCGACTGATTCGCTGAGACTACGTTTACAGCCGTTGCTACGCAAATTCCAGCTGCATATAGCACAGCAGTTTCAAATGTTTCGGTTGTGTCATTTTTGAAGTAGCGCAAGAGCCCACCCAGGAGTATCGGTGTACCTAATCTATAAACAAATACAAATCAATATAATCATGAGTTTGGCATATGGTGAACTTGGTTAAGAACCTAATTTGCAGGCTGAGTGACGTTTGTGTACATTGTTTATTGTAATATTTGTTTCTTATTTATTTTTCTGTTATATAATATATTTAGTATATCATATATAGTACAATATACTAAATATATAGTCTAATATATTTTGTATATATAGTGTATATATATTTTATGTTATATAATAAAATGTATGTAAATGTATGTAAAATCTACAGTCACTAAACTTAATAATGCAAGAAAGTACACATGTACTGTGTTGTTATTTTTAATACTCTTTCCTTTCTTCAACGGGAACTGTCCAGCGCAAACGATATTCCAAAGGTTAAGTCAAGAAAAACAAAAGATACATACCGGATAAAAAGTTCGTTTAATATCTGCATGAAAGCAAGCAAGGTGTACTCCCACAAAAAGGTACGGAAGATGGCTCTCAACAGGCTGGGGTTTGCCCTGCGCTTCTTGGAATTTTCCAGCTCGATGTTCCATCGTCTAAAAATCGTGTATATCGCAAGTTAAGTACTGATTTCTTTTTTGTTCTTTTTTTTCTTTTTTTTTATTAAGTTAAATCAACGAATTATACAAACTTTTCTAATCGATCCCCAAGCACGTTCGAACGATCGGTTTTCAAAGGAGTGTACAAATCTTCCGTTTGCAAGGTCTTCCTATAGCCTGTCTTGAACAAGTCCAGCGTCCACCTGTGTACAATATCGGAGATTCTATAGTTAACATCCGTGAAACCGTGCAATCACATTTAACGGTATACACTATAATACGTTTCACGCAATCGTTTGTTACGTCACGGACAATGATAATACAGTTTGGATACTGTTTATTTAGTAACAGTTAATACGTCGTGCAACCAATTTGTTTCATATTTGTATCAATTATTATCAGACAATTGCGTTAGAGCTAGAAAACATTTCGAGATAAAAGTTTTTGGAAACGGATCTCTGATGTGTAATAATAGTTGAAATCTGAAATGTACAATTAATCTCAGATTTCTTTGCACTCTCGAAAATTTTTCTTTGCTTTTTTTTTCTATTTTTATTTAAGGGAAATACGAATGAATCGTCGACGATGTAACTCGTCTCTTGTCTTACAAGGATTAGACTTGACTGGTCTTGACCAGTTCTTTTTACTTCTCATCATTTTTAGATATTTCCTTGCTATTAACACTAATTACTATTAATTAAGTTAAATAATAGAATTACTGATTTTCCAGAAGAAACTAGCGTTACTTTCTTATAAATGAATTCAATTTTACAACTGCTACATGTACTCTGTGTTCGACGAGTATAATCGTCAGCGCCTCGTTCAAGCGTCACCTACAGTGTTTCAAAAGCGGCACCAAAAGCTGGAAGGTTAAATTGCAAATTGTTTGTTTACATTAAATTTATACTCATAAATTATAAAATATTCATACGATTTAATTTAATTTGATATAATCATCAGATTATGAAACATATTTCTAAATTATAAACCACAGCTAATAAAATTGATTTTACATTTATAAATTGCGAATCAAAACGATGATGGAGGGCCTTACCACCAGAACAACACCGACAGAAAGTTGGCCTTCACCCGTGGGTTCGGTTTCTGTTTCAAATTGCTCGAATCCATCTTCCATTAATGCGTGCCGCATCAACACACCGATCCTCCGCCGACTGCTAATTGAATTGATACTACGATTCGACTTAGCCGATAAGGAAACAAAGAAGTATGATCACACGCCGGGCATCCGCGTAGAAGTAAAAGTCGAACAGCCGAAATCTTTGATTCTCACGGGACAACACGTTTTTATTGCTCGATTAGTTTATCTATCTGCAAGGGAGAGCCTTCTCAAACATCGTTGCTGACTAATTAATGAGTAATCACTTGAATTCACTTGACATGGTACAGATATAATGTAAGTACAACAAATAAATCTTCGATAATCTCAGAGATAGCGATCGCTGTGTCCGTTAAGTGTCAATTGTGAAATGCTCGATCGATAGGTGATCTTGATGATCGGCCGAGTCCAACGGTAGATCTCCCCCGAATTGAAGTTCTTACTTCGGTCACGCGTGGAACTGTCTCTTGAAGGAAAGTAAGACACTATTGGATCGGACACCTGTATTTAAAACAAAAGGAGATCATATATTACATCAGCCTTCGTGAGCGATCGCTTCTTCTCCTTATCGCCATACTTGCTCTGTCACTAATTAAACAACGCAACACAACAGTTGCTAGAATTTCACGATGATTTCGACATGATGTGTTATCACATAGATACAACATCAGTTATCGACAATCAAGTACATATTTGATGGGTTTTCAGTCAAAAACAATTAAGTCTATCTTGCATACACACAAAACTTCAAACATCGTTTAATGTTTTCTTAGATACTATCTATAAAGTATTTGAATACATGATTCTGGAATCATGGGCCATGGTGTACAGTAGATTTATTAACATCTGTGCTAAAAGATCACTGATACGTAAGTGTATAGTATAGACAAAGCGTTTTAATTTCCAAATTGTGTCATCTCTTTAATTCCATAATTAATTAATTAAGCTATTACATTTTCCGGGCCTGAAGAAATATAGAAGTTATTACATTAGTTTTCTATATATGATAACAGATAATAAATTACAAGTGAATAAAAATGAACGTCTTATCGTTTGTTATTGCCATAAATTCTTCGAATATCGAGTAATTCAGCTGCAGGAATAGTTAATCATCCCATGGAATCTATTATACTATTTATATCTTCTTGTATCTGCCTGATGTGCACCTCGCACAGAAAACAAGTATTACTTTAAAATTAGAATTACTAAGTGTTACTTTAAATACATTGTATACATTGACATAAATATATCATGTAAAAAGTTCAAAGCGATTACTGTGAATTTAGAAAACTGCGAAAACTGCGTGTTAGAATACTGTGATTGAGCAACAACGACATAGTTACAAATATAACTTGTTCCGACGATAAAAAGTACAAAGAAAAGAGATAGAAGGAATTTAAAAAATAATTAGCATGCGTATTGTTATATTTTTATCAAATTAAAAATAGAAATACTCCTTTTTAGATAAGTGACTTTTACTTGATTTACTATACAGCTTGTACATGTACACGCATGTAACCAAACGAGATAAAAACGGCGCCAGTCATCCTTCATCATTCACACGACTTATTTGAGATAAGAAAATCTTATAACCATTTGAAAGTGTATTTTACACTTTGCAAGATTATACATAAAGAATTTGTTAGGCACCCACTCATGAAGCGATATTGGTATTAATGTTTCAAGTACCGGAGAAATCAAATAGAAATAAACATTGTTCGAATTATCGCATCGAACCAAGTAGTGCCTGAGAGTCACCTCTCGAATGCAAAGGGTGGGTTCATTATGACGCGCTAACACGTTTCTCGCATTGTTATTCATTCATTACACGGATGCCATCTAGTTGTGTAACGCAGTCAGGCTAATGGCCGCGTTGAAACGACGCCGGGCGAAATGTTATCGAGACGGTGAGAAGCTGAGAACGGAACAATTTAAACGTGACGCGTAACGTTCAGCCTGATGTGGCATCTTCTCAATTTGATTTAACCATTTGCGCTGGCGACTGATTGCAGACCATAACGAGCGACCAAACCGTACACAATAATCCGTCGCTTTCTTTTTGAACTTGTCATGGATAGAAATTATTGCGAAGTAATAAATTTATTATTTGTAGGTTATAGGGTTACACTTAAATATACTTAAAGCTGAAAAAGTATTGCAATTTTCGGACAAAAAATTCTGGACATGCGTGGCACGTCATCTCGGCGCAAAAAGTTAACGCGTATCGCGAAGAATTCGCCAGCGTACTAACAGAGAATTTCTAAAATAAAGATCAAACTTTTGGCCTGTTGCACGCGATTCTCACGACGAACACGCAAGTTAACGTTTTTGCTCCTAGACGGAATGCATGCATGTTAATTAATTCTGTAGTAAACGCGTGATTTTCATTAAAAAGCTAACCTAACCTAACCCACGGCTCATTTTTTTGATCATAAAATTCCGATCAATAACCCCTTCGCAATATCGTGTGAGATTTGTCAAACCGGTAAGAACCATGGAAATAATAAAAAGCCTAATCTAAATCTAACTAACGGCTCATTTTCTGATCATAAAATTCCGATCATTAACCCCTTCGCCTACGATATCGTGTGGGACTCGTGGTAAGGAAGTCGAGCCAAATACAACCACGGGTGAGGGCCGTGGTTTGTAGATCGGACCAAACGTGAACAACACGTGTCGCGTTCGTGGTTTGTGGATCGGACCAAACGCAGATAATACGAGCCAGGCTCGTGGTTGTCACCGATGTTTTTCTGTCTCGCTTTCGTGTTACTCTTGGCCACGTCGCACGTTCAAAAGTATTTTCTTAAAAACACTAAAAAAAAGAGCTCTTGCAGAATGTATTCAAAAAGGAAATTAAGCGTCGATGAGGAGAGTGAAAGTTGTGCAGATGATGATATAATAGATGTTTTTAGTAGCGATAGTGACAGTAGTGATATGTTATTTCCTGAACGAAAACGTTCGAGGCAGCTGGTTATCGAAGACGACACGGACGATGAAGATTACATTAATCAAACACTATCAGATGAATGGGTTTGGAAAGAAAAAGATAATAAACCAAAGATCTGGAGTTACACGGAGATTCCTGGCGTGAAAATGGCAACCTTATGTCAGTTAAGTGAAAACAAAAGAGAGCTAGACGTTTTTAATGTAATATTTGAGAATGCGTTTTGGGAGAATATTGTAACGGAGACGAATCGGTACGCGGAACAAATAATAAACAATAAGAATAAAAAACGAAAAATCGACGAAACTTGGGTCCCTGTGGACTGTGATGAAATAAAAATATATTTTGCATTATGTATAATAATAGCTCAAGTTAAAAAACCGACAATTCAAATGAACTGGTCCAAGAGAGCCATTATAGAAACGCCAATATTCAGAAAAACGATGCCATTGAAAAGATTTCTGCAAATAACTAGATGCTTGCATTTTGCAAATAACGATACGACTGAGGGTACCGATAAACTACGTAAAATGAAACCTGTGACAGATTTTTTTAATCAAAAGTTTAAAGAAGTGTATACAATGGAAGAGGACATTGCCATCGACGAATCTCTAATGAAATTTAAGGGACACAAACCTTATAAAGAACATAGTCCGTCGAAATCGAAAGTTGGTATAAAATTTTGTAAATTGTGCGAGTCACAATCGGGCTATTGTTACGACTTCAAGATATATATAGGTAGTGATCAAATAAATCCTGATAGTGCATCTGAAAGCGTGCTCATGGAGCTGTTGAAGTCAGTGTTGCACAAAGGACATACTTTATACTTTGATAATTGGTGCTATTCGCCAGAACTGTTTATAACTTTAGTCAACAACAAAACTAATGCCGTTGGGACAGTACGTTCTAATATTAAGAATATGCCGAGAGATTTTGTTAAAGCAAAAGTAAAAAAGGGAGAATGTAAAGTGAGAAGCTGCAATGGTATATTAGCATTGAAATGGAAGGATAAACGAGATGTTCATATTATTTCTACAAAGCACGAAACTGCAGAGATGACTGAACAAGGCAAAGGCCAATTCAATTCTACTTTAAAACCAAAATGTGTTATTGAACACAACAAAGGAATGGTTGGAATTGATCGCCAAGATAGAATGTTGGCGTGCTTCCCTGTCATGAGAAAATACACAAAAAAATACCGAAAAGTTTTTTTTTATGTATTTGACATGGCACTCTTTAACTCGTACATTTTGTTCAAAAAAATAAATACGGAGAAAAAACAGAGTTACGCTGAATATAGAATTGAAATAGCCGAGTCATTATTGAAAAATGTGCCGTTACCAGAGTATAGAGGACGAGGGCGATTATCGAACGGAGATTCACCGCAGAGACTGCACGCGCAACATTGGGGTCATTTTCCCAAGCATATAGATCCAACACCATCGAAGCAAAAGCCATCAAGAGCTTGCAAAGTTTGTGCAAAACATAAGAAGCGCAGTGAAACCACGTGGGAGTGCAAAACATGTCAAATAGCGTTACATGTTCCAAAATGCTTCGAAAGATATCATACGGTTGAAGATTATTAATTTCCTGTAAGTTTCTTCGAAATGTTAATAACTTAAAATAAGCATCAATTCAGAAGTTGAAATAAAATGTTATTATCACTTCCAGATATCATTTAGAAAAGTAAATCATTTTCATTCACTGATGAATCGTTCGAAATTATTTCTTAAACATCTTGCAAAATTAAACCAGTTATATTACTTTACACATGTATTTGCGTACCATAAGATGTGTGCGATTGGCACAACTCTTACGTTAAATGGCTTGACGCATGTCCGATCTTGTTAACTGTGTCACGCGCTGTTGGGACTCGAATCGTAGGGCAAGGAATTAAATAACAGTAGGTAAGGTACTCTATGGTAATATTGTAGTAAGTAAAACCAGTCAAACTTTTTGAAAATTATTTCATCGAAAGACAAAACTTGGTGCTATAAATTGTTCAACGACTCGAGAAATGGGAATGCTTCTGTCTGGTACAGGACTATCCGACCTTGATATATTGACTCAATGAAGTAACGTGATTGCTGCGATTCGAAATGGGACCTCCACCGTAACAGTCAAACGATGTATACATGTATACGCGCCCAGCGAACGCTACTACTCACTTTCTGTTGCCTGAGACTTTCTTCGTCTTCTGCTTAACGAGGGAATTTCAACAACGCGTGTCACATTCTATAAATCGGATACTGTTCCTGCGGACGAATAACAAACTCGAACAAAGCGAAACAACGTATGCATGCTTCGCGCAAAGCCTGCGCCGTTACTGAACGCAGTTCTCAACGTTGACTCTCCTCTGCCTTGTTTCTTCGTTCTATGATGCGTGTGCTCAATGTGCTAGTGAATTTGATCGTAACGTAAACGGCTTGTATGTGTCAGTGTATATATCGTTCTTTCCATCGTGTTTTTTTTTTTAAGCATAAGATTATTCTAATTTTATGTAGATTGGAAGTTAAATAAATAAAATACATTCCTCTTTGGTGTATATGTATGTATTTTCTCTTCGGAATAGTCGAGTATAAAATACGCCTCGCGTCCTTGTTCTCAGAAAAAAAGCCGTGAAATTCTTTTTCCGGACCTTTCGTCCTTGATGTGCACGAAGAAAGGGTCGAAAATTAACAGACCAATATGTACAGTTGTAGTAAAAATCATTACGGAAATATGCTGTAATGGCTCTAACCTAACTTTTTCCAAACCCGATTCTTGAACTTGTCGACAACCGTGGAAATAAGTCGAATTGGTTTAAGAATGGAAACACTTTATTTTATTTTCAAAACAATGTCATAGACTACGTAGAAAAATAATACTATCGTTACAATTTTTTTCTTTAATATTTTATATAATAAATGCTCGTACGATATGCATTGTGCATAGTGCCATGAAATATTCGTATGTATGTACATTTGTATACATTCGTTTTTTTCCTTTTCCCCATATATGTATCTCATTAATATGATCCTTGGAATGTGAATTTTTTTTTTTTAGTCTTGTATAAGTATTGTCATACGTGTGTTCTTTCTCCTCCCTCCCTCGCCCCCTGACGTATGCTTGTACTACTTTGCATTTTACAATTCCTTAAACGTTATATCCGTAATTTCACAGTTAAAGAAATAATTCGTATACTTCTCTTGTAAAATCAAGAGAATTCGAGATATCAGTGTATTTTTAATGATGATTGAAGACATATACACACAAACACACACACACACACACACACACATGCTTTAACCACGCTATTAGCAGACCTGACTATGGTCAAATGTAAATGAGATGAAGCGAATTTCTCCTTGAAATGTGTACAACTTCGAATATCATTGAAAGTTAGGCCATTCATTTGTTTATTAGAAAAATAGACAAGTGTTCAATTGCACTACTCCATCGAAGCAATAATGACCAGCTAATGTCAACACTTTACAATTACTCTTGGTATTTAACGAATATTTATGCAGAGCGGCAAAGTACTTGAATTTAAATGTTTGTTCAATTCAAAATTACCAAAACGTTTATTATTATATAAAAAGGACCATAATTTAATTGTCGACATTAATAAAAAAAAAAAAAAAAATTAGGCTTCTTTTAACAATATGAAAAGATTGTCGATATTGATAAAAAAAACTACGAAGGCTTTTTTTAATAATACGAAGACCCTCGAATAATTAAGCTGTTTGCATGATTTGTAGATGTTTCATTTGGATGTTATAATATAAACACCTAGCAAAAATTCGATATATCCCTATAAAATAAAATAAAAATAAAATTACTAATTAATTGTATTTGTTATTCGCCAAATATAAAGGCATTATCTTTACTTAAAAAAAAAAAAAAAAAAAAAAAAGGGGGAAACATAGTACTTCTAAAATATACTGTGTATCAGAATTGTTCATTTCCTAAATCGGTTGGTCACAAGTTATAATTATCGAGTTTGAGGATTTGATAACATTAATAGAAGTTTCTCGTAGGCATACGCTAAATTTTTAGCCAAACCTTTACAACATCCGTTTTCTTGTATAGTTTGGAATCTGTAAGTTTTGAAATTTTTTTCGGTGTCTATATAGGTAACAGCTGCCATCAGCGGGCACATAATAATTTTTGTATGATCTAGGAAATTAATCTAAAAATAAAATATTACAATTAAACATTTTTTTTTATCACATTCAAAAATTTTAAAACTTAAACAGAAATACATCTTAAAATGTCTAATTACTTACTTGTACTGTTCCGTTAGTCAACTGCATAACTACAGCACTCTGTGTTCTAAACCATTGATGCATGTAAGGTATTCTAGACATAGCATCACATGGTTTTACAGCAACAGAACTCCCAGCTTTCATCAAATGGTCGTTCATATACTTCAAGAAAAAGTTCATTAACCTCATCTTCTTATCTAATTCAGTGGGATATTCTTTGACTGTGTAATACAATTCGTCTCCTTCGCGATTTATGTAATGAATGTTGAAACAATTAGCTAGCATTATTAAACGAGTGCCATCGTTGAACATTACACCCACGCCATCATCAGAAAGTTGGTACCCAAATCCGTATTTATCCGAGTAGTCAACCCATTTACTTATCCAAACTACAGGTTGTGCAACAGGATCAGTCATTTCATCTACACAGTTAAAGCAACAGTTAAAGCAAGTTGTAGTATTCACACAAAACAATTTGCATAGAATAGAGAATTTGACAATTACAAAACCAATTATTTATATATATTATCGTTATTTAAACAAACGTTAATTTTAATATAGAAGGAAAATAAAAAGGAGATGTGACTCGTGCCTGAAGTTTCCATAAAAATCTGATAGGGTCTTGAATATTCTGCATCAGCAAATGATTTCCATCAGTATAAACGATAATTTCCATGCAAAACGCGATAATAATATTTAATCCCTGGAAGAGTGTACCTGTTAACGAAGCTGCCTCTCTACTTGGTTTAGCCTTTAACACAGCACTCAGCTGTTCTCTCAACGTCTGTAGCATCTTTCTAATGTCATGGTTCAGTTTTTGAACTTCGCTTATCGCATCCACAGGCTTTGTCTTGCGCGCTGGACTATTACGGGATACTAAATTTTGCCCTTCTCCACCTACATTAGTATTCATCTCTGACAATGGCTTACGTTGATTATATATTTCCAGCATATCTAAGCGAGGTGCCATTGTTAAACATGATAATGGTAAACTATGTGGCATAAAACCTGTAATGAAATTCAAACAGATCAACAACAAAAATTTCTTCGCAACAATGGCTTGAAACTCGTTGTCAAATTCTCAATTTACCACAAGTGAAAAACGGATCTTTTATTAGCTTCGTTATGGAAGGACGTTTGGATGGATTTCCTTGCAGCATATTAGAAATCATGTCAATCGCGATTGTATTAATACTTGCAGGTATTTTATACTGGACTTGCTTTATTCTGGCATAGGTTTCCCTTAAACTTGACGTTTCAAACGGAGGTTTTCCCACAAGTAAAGTATACATGATGCATCCAATACTCCATATGTCAACTTCATAAGAATGTCCAGCTTTAGTTAAAATTTCTGGTGCTATGTAGTTAGGTGTTCCGCACAGCGTTCTATTAACGAACTTGACGTTAATTCATTGTATTAAATATACAAGGTATATACATATGAAAATAAACAGAGCAGTTACTTTTTACGTTCTCCTTCGTGCTCTAGTCTAGTGGCCAAACCAAAGTCACCAATCTTAACTTGCAGATCATCGCTTAGAAACAAATTACCTAATTTTAGATCTCTGTGAATTATTTTATTTTGGTGCAGGTAGTTCACACCATCTAAAATCTGTTTCATGTAATATCTAGTCTCGCACTCTGTTAACGCTTTTCTACGTTTATGCAATTCCATCATTGACTGAAAAGACACAATTGCAACTTTAAATGATATATGGTATCTTTGGGTAGAAGCTGGTGAAGCAAGCGTTGAATTATATTTACCCTTTTCCTGCACAACTCCAAAATTATATATACATTCTGAGGATCGTCAAAAAAACCATAAAAACCCACAATGTTTTTATGGTTTAGTGTTTGATGAATGGAAATCTCTTGCGTCATTTTCTCTCTGTGATTGCTCTTTGTGATTTGTGACTTTGGCACGATCTTCCCAGCGTATACACGGTGTGTCTCCGACTCTCTGATTTCGTAACATTTTGCAAAACCACCCTACAATAAATGAAAAGAAAAAAAAAAAAAGAAGAAAAAAGAAACTTAAAAAACACAAAATTGCAAGGTGCAAAATACAGAACGAAAGAATTAAAGTAACAAAATATACGGAATACACGCTGCAATGTATGATACAAAAGTGGCAGAGGAGAGCAACAAGTGCCAATGGTTGGCGTACACAGAGGAGAAACTTATTAGTTTGAACGAGTCTCAAGAAGCGAAATTGTTTAGTAACTGTTAAATCTTCGAAGCCGAGAGAGAGAGAGAAAACTCGACGAAAGTACGAGGGGAACCACTTACTTTCCCGAAAAATCGTCCTCTGATATAACTTTTGCTCGAGCCTACGTCGTATATCACGTCAGGAATAACGCACTCTTTCTCGTCTTTTGACATTTTGTACTAGCTTCTCCCCCGGATTGCGCGGTATACTGCGAAAAATGATCACGCTCTATTGCCTACACGCTCACGTTGCTCGCACGTTCCACGAAAAAAACGCCGACTTTCCTCCCGAAATACAAATTTTCCTGTTTTTGTCATGCGGGAGACAGGCAACGGATTTCAATATTTAAACCTCAATATTTCAACCAATTCCCTGCGCGTGCTGCCAACTGTGCGCGAGCATTTGTCACTGTACCCCTGGTAACAACAAACCGCGTTCACACGAGACTGGGTTTGTCTCTTTAAGAAAAGTGTTTAACACTTCGCTCTCGATTTAAAAATCTTTCCAAACGTTAAACACATTTCAGCGGAACGAACGAACAAACGGAATACTGTGTTCAGAGCGTGATCGTACGTTGACTGACCTAAACGAACAAGAATTGGAAAGTCTCTTTCCCGCGTAATTCTAGAATCGAAATTTATACATCACGTTGTATGTAAATTAAATATTTTCCTGCGACGTGAGAAATATTTTGCTCCTTGTAATTATTAAAAGTTCCGGTTGTTACGTGAGAACGCGCCTTGGCAGGGAGGATATCCGGTAATGTCGGTGTAGTAATTTAAGTAGTGTGGTCGATGCTTCTTTTTCCGGCAACCGGCGTCCATTTTCATTGTTGGCTTGTCGAAGATTTGGCGCGTTTGGTATCTATGAACGGATAATTCAACGATAAGCGAGACAAGTAAGTACGTCTCCGGTGGGAAAGTAAAGCGTGCATTCTATTCGAATCTCTTTTTAGAATTTATTCAACGCCCACGATACGTTGGCGAAGTAGTTGCGATCAGGAGAAAAAAAAAAAAGCTTCGTTGGTTGACCTGCGAATATTAGACAGCGTCTGTTGTTGCAGTGAATGAAAATTTCGTCGCTCATAAGGAAATCTCGTTGGAATAAATTTTAGATACCAATCGATCAATGGAAGGCGCGCCAGCCAGCAGGGGTGGATTTCGTGGTGGTCGTGGTGGCCCGGGCGGTCCTATGAGAGGACGCGGCGGTTTTGGGGACAGGGGAGGAAGGTACATTTACTGCACACGTTCACTAACAATTCTGTCTATGTACATGCCGATGCATATAACCTGTAAACAAGCTTCTTTCAAGCTAGCTTCGAGATTTTGAGATGAGTTTTGCTCAATTTGTGAAATTGATTAGAGCGCAGTTTCTGACTGTGACTCGAATATGATAGGCCACAAAAATATTCAAACTTACATGTTCTACATGAAGAAGATTTTGATCCAACTATCGTGATTGCTTTGATTAAGTTTTTGGCAACATATTTGATCTAAATATACACTCAATGAAGAATTAACATAAAAGATAAATAGTTAGCTGAAGTTTTAGCTATTTAACAAAGAGTTGTGAATGCTTCTGGATCTTTTCTTAAATTTTACAAGTTATTTGTTTTGGATATGTAATTTAATGAAAAATTCATATTTAAATTAATATTTAATGAAGAATATAAAGAATAAATAGTCATCTTTGTTTATATGAATGTTACAAACTGAATATTGAATGAATGTTTTTGTGATCTCTAATAAACTCTACAGAGAGATTTGTTCCAAATATGTATTCAATGAAGAATTAATGTGAAGGATAAATAGTCATTTGAAGTATTTAACAAATGTTGTAAATGTTGAACAGATGCTTTTACGATCTGCGTAAAATATATGTTTGCAATGAATATTTTCTACACTTTTAGGACAAAATTTGTGAATTTTGAAAATATTTTGTACAACATATCTAACGTATATCCTAAAGTTTTTCATGATAAGTAAGTTAAAATAATTCTATGAACCATTGTGATGTGTTAGAATATCAATGTAAAACACCATGTATTTATATTTCATGTAATGATGCTACAAGTTATGAAATTTGATGATGTGTCAATAGAGGTGGCCCTCCGAGGGGTGGTGGTATGATGAGAGGTGGCAGAGGTAGTGGACCTGGAGGTGGAATGAGAGGTGGACCACCAGGAATGAGAGGTAGAGGTGGTCCACCCGGAAGAGGTGGCCGTGGTGGACATTTTCCTCCTGGGTATTTAGACACGATAATTATCATTTATTGAATTACTTAGTTGCAACATGTTACTAATGTTTGTTGTTACATCAGAGGTCCACCGGAACCAGGAATGTCCAGTGGTCCAGGAGGTGGTGGACCGCCACCACCAGGAATGGGAGGCTTGCCACGTGGTGGTAGCAGAGGAGGTGGAAGCAGTGGTTTCCGAGGCAGAGGAAGAGGTGATTTTGGTAGGAGTGACAATCCTAGAGGTAGTAGCAGTTTCCGTGGACGAGGAATGGATAGAGGCAGCAGAGGAGGATCTCGGTAAAACTTATAATTTCTTTTAAATTCAACATTATATATATAAAGTATTCATTGAATGAAACTTTCACTTATTTTCAGAGGTGGATCTGGTAGAGGTGGCCTAGGTGGTAGAGGCTTCGGTGATCGTGGAAGTAGAGGAAGTAGTGGACGCGGTGGCAGTGGTCCGTCGAAAAGGGGAGGTGGGCCGCCAGGCTCGAGCGGACCTTCAAAAAGGCCGAGATTTGATCAACCATCTTCGCAATCGGCGAATGGTTATGCCACTCAACCACCAAGGTAGTTATTAGCTTGAAATAAGTTGATCTGGTAAAAGTGTATTACTTCATTGTGGAAATGTTATTGATATAGTCAAGGATATGGAGGTGGTACTAGCAATGCCTATGGCGGAGGGCAGCAACAACCGCAGCAGCAGCAGCCAGTAGGATATGGTGGTGGTTATGGGTCACAAAATTATACGCAGTCGTCGTATCAAAGTTACGAAAGTTACCAACAGCCGCCAGATTATGGTCAAACAGCTGTAAGCTAGCTCGTCACATTAAAAATGTTAAATTAGATGGAGCAGGAAATTTCTAACTAACATGTATGACATTGTTCAGGGATATCCACCATCAGCAGCTACTGACAGTAGGTATGGAGGAGCACCTGCTGTACCAACTACAGGAGCTTTCAGCACTGGTGATCCTTATAGCTATGGCAAAGCTCCACCATCAGGTCAGTATATGTGACGCTGTAAATTGTTTCAATAGTTTCAGTAAAATTGAGAAACAGTTCAGTTAATAAAAAAAAAGAAAGTTCGTTGCGCAAATGAAATGAAGGGCAATGTTATTATTAATGTGGTGGTGTAATTAATATAATATACTGCGTGCACAGCCAATTACCAACAGGAGGCAGTGGCAGCAGGGGGCGGGGGTGCAGGTTATGCCCCTGTTAACCCTTACGATGACCGATCTTCTAATGCCACTTCTATGAGCAACAGGGGTGGTTACTCGACGCAACTTTATGGTTAGTTTTTCCGTTCGACACCACATTTTACATCACGTATTTATCTTTTTCTCGGTTTCACTTAAAAAGAAAAAAAAAAGAGAGAGAAGGGACGAAGAAGGGAAATGAAAGAAATAAGTAATCCATAATATAACACCTTGTCCTTATAGTCTTTAATTACTAGCACTTCTTATGCTCAAATATCAATCGATTCAGACGAGAAACGTTTAATTAAAACAAAAGTTTAAAGTTTGTCTTTATTTTCTTTTCTTTTCTCAATAAGAATAGACTTAGTTTTACTTTCTTCTTTCAACTTTGTTGCTTGCAATTAAGAGTTGCGTTTCATAACTGCTCCTAAAAATAAAAGCGAAAATAGAAATTGATTGAACGGTGAAGAAAAATGTGGATATCGTGAGTATTTGAATACCAGCACTGCAGCACTGCCTCCTGCTATTCTCCATTCCAGAATGAATGTACCTGTACAAAAAGAAAAAAAAGAAAATCTTAATGTCTCACGAAATTTATTTTGATATAGGTAAAACAGAACATAGTATGAAGTTTTAGATCTAGTGAGTTACAGATTTTTCTCGTCTGAGTCACATCTACATTACTTGAAGCAACATTGTTGATCAATTTGTAACTTTCAATTTGTTATACTTGCAGATTACTCCAGTCAAGATGGTGTATACGGGAAACAAGATTATGGTAAGTACAATTCGCAATTCAGGCGAGCTTTTTAATTTTTGAAAGACAATATCTTCTCGCGAACGAAATGCTTAGGGCCGGGTTTACACATACCTTCAAGAAAACGGTCGTATTTGTTAGTCCAATGAAACGGATATTTGAAAGAAATTGAAAACAAAGTCCTGTTGTGAATTTTTAAATTCATATAAATAAATTTATGACGGATACATACAGAAATGTTTAATGTCAATTGCAAGAAGTAGAGAAAAAAAAAATTGTAGCATAGGATTATGTTTGTACTGCATTCTTAGAAACAAAAATGAATATAAACGACAAATCATAATTTCGGTAGTAAATTATAATTGTCGAACAAACTATAAGGCAAATGCATATACCGTAAAATTTGTTTTTTGTATTTTCAAGCAGAGTTAACATAACGAATAGTTAAAGTGAAAAAAAGAAAGATGCACCCGACAAAAGTAGGCAAATAATATATGTATATTATTCAATTTTATACGATGATTAATATTGTACCTAATATAGAGTTAAATGCAGATCAAATTAAAAAAAATATATATATATATATACACACAATACAAAACTACATGCTTAAAAAGATGATTGAATGGAGGAGCTATGGTTGTTTACAGGTGGCAGTGCTGGTTACCAAAACGCCCAGTCTCAGCGACGTTATTAAATTATACTTGCAACTATTTAATTTTACATATTTAAATGTCATTTCTTTCCAAATTTCAAAAGAAAACAAGAAAAATTGTTCCTAGCGCGTGAAAAAGTTGGACAAATATCATTTGTCACGAACACCAAATATTTCTTAATATTTCATCGGAGGAATTATATTCAGATGAAGACAGTATACTCGTAGGAAAAAAAAGAAAGAAAGAAAATTCGAGAACAGATTCCATTGAAATTTCTATATGATTTTCTATCTTTGTCGCGCGCATGGAAAACCCGTCAAATTACGCGTTAAACGCGAGCAATTGTTTAATTACAATTTAAAAAAAAGAGAAAGAAGAAGAAGAAGTATAAATGACATGAGCGTTTTATACTTGACTCAGCAGTGTAGCATCTACTTTTGTCACATTTGGTTCAGAACATTGTTTTTAGGATTAAGTTTAGTTGATGTACAGTTTATCTTTCTTTTTCTTTATCTGCGATTGTGAAGTATGAAATTGTAATTATTAAGGGTAAAGAATATTCACTCTGTTTGTAAAGTCATTAATTGGTCGATCATTGTGAACAAACGCATATATAGTTCAATTATCTTCAAAGGAGTAGGTGCAGAAAGATCAATATCTTACTGTTCTGCATGGAAAAAGGAAAACAAACAGGGGCAAATAATTGTATATTATGGTATTTTGTTTTTTACACTTAACTATGGATTGAAGAGAAAGAATCTTGTATCAGAATGTAAACTGCCCCTCTTTAAGCGTTTAATAGTGCGACATTTTTATTCTGGTAATACTTATGTTGTCATTTAGCAACAAGCTTATAATATAACGATTGAGTCTTACTGTTGCGACATTTCATTTCCATATATATATATATATATATATATATATATACATACACACACATATGCGCATATATCCACAATTATATACTTTCAACTTGCAAATTCAATTTTTATGTGAACTATATATAAAATGCTCTGCTTAGTGGTGACAGAGATTTCTAAAAAGTTAAATGGATAATGTTAGAAAGTTTAATGATGATTTTAGGAATTTCTTCTAGCTGTTTAAATAGTGATTATGTATTGAAATGTCACACCGGCAGAGACAATCAAAATGGCATATTAGCGGTTAAAAAAGAAAAAGAAAAACTAGATATTTATATGAAAATCAAGAAACGACGTATCTATTCAAGGCTCAGAGTGCATGAGTACGGAATATTTGTCCCAGCAAATTGTGTATATTGAGATACAGAGTAATTATATAGGGCAGACATTGTGATCTTATATTCTGTTTACTATTATAAATTACAATGAAATTGTCTAAACTATGTTAAAAATTATCGTCGCATGTCATTGGTATAGCGATAGTGAATCAATTTAACATTGTAAGAACTAGAGTAATTACAAGCGAAATGAAAAGAAACTTTGAAACAAAGAACCATAAAAAAAATAAGTAATACTTTTCACGTTTATTATTTCCTCACCTTTAATATGAGAGGCTATACGGATTGAATTCCAAAGAACATGTAGCAATGAAAAAGGGGAAAACCAGCAACTGCCTTAGAAAAGCACATATACATAAAAAGTAATTCGACCGAAAAGAATACAGTGTATTCGTGTAACATGACGTAGGTATGAAACTTTTGTTAAAAATCAATAATCTTTTGGAAAGTAAATTTTTTATAATATCTTATACACAAAAGAGCTAAGCAAAAATTCTTTTTTATTTTATTATATGTAGTTTATTAAGAAAAATATTTTACATTCAAAATGAAGTATGATGTTCAAAAAAAAATATACATATATTTATATATAAGAACAGTATTAATGGACAGTTCTAGATATATATATAAGAAAAAAAAATTGACAAAAACTGAGTTTATTTCACAGGCGTAACAACAACCTGAGATACGTAGGGAACAGAATGAAAGAAAGAGAGAGTACCTTCCCTCTGTTACCAGCAAGGAGAATACCAATTCAAATAACAATACAGTATTATATGAGTAAATGACGACTGATATGATAGATGTTATTAATGTCCGATGGCATCAGGTATCACGTAAATGAAACTTAGAAAGTATTTTTTTCTGTTAGAAGTATTATCATAGTATATTTCATTAATTAGAATGTCTTTGTTTGATTTTTCCAAGCGATTGACCGACTTGTGCCAAATTAACGTTTGACCTTCTGTACGGTGCACCTCATTTTTTTTTCCGTTCAAAATATTGTTGCAATTCTTTTTCAATGTGAATGTCATCACTTCAGTCTATTGTTTTCCAAGTTGTCACATGCAAAGACTTAGTCGCATCTTATACGTATACGTACATTATATAGAAAAAGAGAACAGAAAACGTATTTAAAACGAAAAAAGAAAACATAAAATAGTATATGTATATATATAGAAAAAAAAACAAACAAAAAAAAATATCAATGGAAAAGCAAGAGTAAGCGACAAGAGTACCGAATTAAATCTATGCTAACATGTATTATGCTCGTATATATTAAAAGACAAATGCTCGAGTAAACCTCAACCCGAATTCAGGTGAGTAAAATAAATTATCCGTTTTTTATAAAAAAAAAAAAAACCAATCTACAAATTTAGTACAAAGCAAATGTTAGCAAGGACAATAATCATAATAATCATAATCGTAATAATTAGATCTGCATCTATCGAGTGTAAAGTGGAAATGGTATATAAAGGTAATTTTGTTTGTATTTGTTTTGAAAACAAATACCTTTTTTTCATTTTTATTTTTTTTTTTATTTTTTTTTATTGAACCGCTTTATACGTGCGATACCTGCAGTGTATTGTTCAGTCATGATAATGACGATAAGGTAACAATCGAAAGGTACAAATTGAGAATTTCTTAAAGAACACGTTACTTTACAAAAAGCCAAGTACGATTTATCGTGACATTAACATAAAACAAAAACGAGAAAGCAGGGAAGGAATGTAGCGAACATTTATCAAAGAAGGAGTCTAAAAGCATATTTTTATGATTTAAATTGATAACGAGAACAATAATATGATTTATATATTAAACATGTTTCAATGCGTCAATGCTAGGTATATCTTTAAGATTTCACTGCTTTTGTCTTGTCTGCCAACTTCTAATTTTTTATTATTAATTTCTTTAGGTTGATAACGACTATGCTGTCACAGATGGTCGTACTACCAATTCAGTGAGCCAAGCAACATCTGCCACATGACTGGCATCGACGTTGTTCTTCAAGAAGATTCAAGTGTTCTTTTTTTTCTTCTTTTTTCTTTAAATGTTACAATGGCGAAAAATATTGTAAGATGGTACGAAGGAGATTATCAAAGGATAGAATTTTTAAGATTTGTAAGTTTTATAACAACTGACATGTTCACGATAAAAGAATATATGTCTCTTTTTTTATAAATAAAAACTTACAATTTAAACCTTTAATTGATGTGTTCAATTAATGTCGTTTTTAATACATTTTTTAGAGAGAAACATTAGCGAGAAATATAAAAAGAACACGTAAATTACAGTCAGAACTTTTATTTTTTAAATCTTTCAGAATGATTGTTTAACAACATTACATATTGATATAATACTTTTTAACAATGAAGATTTTCCAATGAAATTGGTTACACATAGTTGTTACAAAGTACGACTTAAAACATAGCATCACATGTTTGATTTTCCTTGTCTTTAAGAAATAAAAAAAAATACACAGAAGTACAATTTCAGAGTACACGTGAACGTGTACGAACGTAAATTTGGATCATGCTAAAAATTTCTCTTTTACTCTTATGCATTATGTATCTCTTCCTGCGTTCAATTTCAATTTGTATAAAATTAAAAAACTTACATTACGTGAAAAAAGTAACAAAAAATAGGAATAATACAAAGAGAAAGATTGTTTAATGGAAAAGTCAATTGCATATAAAGCACTTTAAACTTAAAATTAAAATTTAGATTGTCTGATTCACACTTACGAGTAACATTTTTTTTACTTTCTGGTCGATCACATTAATATGAAAGTTCTTTTTCTCACTATTGCATGGCACAACACTCGATTCTTACACTTTAATTTATTGTAAACGCTTCTTACGGACATTATTAGACAGAAGTACCAGTTGTATGTAACTGTATCCCTCTCGCATATTTATCAATCTAAAAAAAAAACATTTTACCACCTTACATAAGAAAAAATGGTTCTGACTTTACGTTAATTACACACCGATCTCTTTCCTGTTGCTGAATGTGAACTCTGTCGCCTCTCTGCAACGGAGTTATTATACTTGTATAACAGGATACCTCTGTGGCCGACGAAGAAGAGGCTGTGGAACATTTCACAAGTTTCTGGGTACTGGATTTACCTTCTGAACTTAAGAGTATCCAATAGGAGTAGTTTATTCGCTCGCCAAAGTAGAAAATCTGAAAGAGAAACGAGGATTACGAGGAAACGTGCGAAGCGTTGATTCTGAATGTCAAACAATAATACACGCGGTGTTTTACCTGTGCAGAAATCATGTACAAACCGGTTACTGTGACTTCGATGGATTTCTTATCCTCTACTAAATGGAATTTATTTAAATTGTATTGAGTATTGTTTCTAATACTTTTGACCCACGGACCAATGTAAACTGAAAAGTATAAGCACATTTATCACTTACATTACATTAAAGAAACAAAAATATGTATATTATATGTGATTAATATGATGTTCAATGATTAAATGATGAAACATCATATTATATGTGATTAATGTAAAATTTAATGATCTAATTGAACATCATATTAATGTTTTTTTTATATACCTGTGTCTGTGATATGTTGCTCTGGAATTGCACCCACAAACGTTGCTACCAAAGGTCCTAGACAAACATTCTTTGTACAATTTCTATGCTTAACAAAATAGCTTATATTAAATGAGTGAAATTAACAATCGACTTTTGCAAAGCATTCGATTCGTTCAGTTAACAAAAATGTTGCAAGTTTGTATCTTGTCATTACTTTTCTTAATGCTCGATTAATTTTGATTGTTTCAGTAGCTTACTAAAAAAAAAAAAAAAAAAAAGGATAGAGAGAGAGAAGACAGAAACATTGGAATTTTCTAGATACACAGTATCTTTCTTTGGACAACGGAAACGCATGCTAACTAAATACATAATACTAAATACCCAATCGCCTGTGACTGCGTTTGGGCTGCCTTTTGTTCTTTGCCCGTTTTTTACCTCTTCCCTCCTCTCTCCTCGACCTTCCAGAACGGGGTTCTCTCCAAATATCTAAGTCATTATTATTATCACTATCATCGTCATCATAATCATCATCATCATCATCACCATCATCGCTATAATAATCATCATTCACATTATTATCAATCTTCCCCTGTATGGCTCCTTCTGTCAAATTCTCTTTCTCCAACGGTAACGCTGCTCTTTCAATGCGCGAGTTACCATTAGCTCTGTCGTCCTCGTTGCTTATTAACGCCGCAAACAGCTTAGAAGTTGCAACGTTGTTTCCACTGTTTATGCCATAAGCGTCGTTACGCGACGCGTGTCCACCTCTGGAATTCTTCGCTGAATCTCCGTACGGGTTCGCGGCATCGTCGTTAATCTTATTTCGAATTCCGAAAACGTCTGTGGTCTTGGACATCGAGGATGCTTCCTCCAACAGTCTTTTCACATCGTCGAGCTTCCTGTTCTCCAGGAGTCGGCCGCACCTTTGGATCCAGGCTTGGTTCAGCCTGTCGTACTTGGACGTCACTAGCACTAAATTTACGTTTAAAGATTGCACCTGAAAAAAAAGAGAGAGAAAAGAAAAACGATGAAAAGTCGTTCAATTTCGTTTCATTGTACAGGGTGATTCGATGAAAAACGAACCGCCTAAGTAACATATTTCGTTTCAATGTGACGAGAGAACGAAGAAACGCTCTGTTAGGTGTTTTGTTTTTCACTGATTTACCCACTGCGACGAGAAGCGATAAACGATTGGTTTCGTTGTTTATTTACTTGTAGCTGCAAGACGCGCATCTCCCTCCTCAAGTGGTATAGCATAACGGCAAAGAGGATCGCTGAAAAGAACATAACAACGGCGCAGAATCTTTGGAACATCTTTGACTTTTTCACGCTCGACACGATCACCCTCATGTCGACGTCCCATTGAATTAAATTTGCCGCGTTTTTCGATGGGTCGCGATCGACTAACAGATCGATGTCACCTTGGCTCTCCATTGTGATTTTCGTCGCCATCGATCACCGGAAGACGTTGCGTGTCGATCGATCGCGAAGAAAAACGCGTTCAGGACTAGTTTGAATTGTATATACACATATATATCACAAGTGACCTGAAACGATATACAGACAGTTTAATTTAATGGCTCCTTCGCTTGAAAGTAAATTGTAATTAGATCATAACTCGATAAGTATCGACGCGAGGCAATAAAAAAAAATATCTTTCACTCACTTCGCCGAAGAAGAGAAGAAAGAAAATAGTTATGCATTAACAATCACTTTTCATTTTATCTCGTATTTCAGTACAATGATTAAATTCAGCATGAATTTTACTTTTCCAGGTAAATACAACGAATTAATTATGCCTTTCGCTTTTTTCGTTAAAAGGCAAAGAAGAAGAAAAAAAGAAAGGAAACTATGACTGTCACGCGTCGATCGGTCCACCCTTATTTTATTTGCTTTTAATTCACAATCGCTGCGAAGTACAATACGTACGATCGAAATGTTGAGAAAGAGCTACGAGATAGCGACAGTTGATAAAGGAAGTGGCGTGCGGATCTTTGAAAACGTCCGCGCGCGGACAGGCTTATCGAAACTGACTGAACTGATTTCAAAAACTGCGGAAGTATATATACACGTGCATATAAAGTCATGAATTCGTCATATGGCACGTGGATGTGTCAGCGATAGAAATGAAGGAAAGCAATAGAACAGGGGGAAACGATGTGACGCGAGTGCCCCGAGTGAGAGGAGTCTAGAGATAGCGTGTTAAATAAAAGACACACTGGTCTAACAATAAAATCGTACGATTTTAAATTATAATACATATAAATATATATACATATAGTATATAAATTATATATGTATATAATATATAAATATATAATATATAAATGCAAAATAAATTATTTTTGAATTTACAATAAATATTATGTTGTTAATATAATATACTATGTATGTAGTACGTAAATTATATATATATATATATAATATATATATAAATTTAAAATAAGTTATTTTAGAATTCACAATAAATATTATGTTAATTAATATAATATACTTAAAGTATATTGTATACTATATACTATAAAGTATATAAGTACATTATATACTATATAATACACTTATATACTTATATACTATAAGTATTATACTAAGTACTATATACTATATAATACACTTATATACTTATATACTATAAGTATTATACTAAGTACTATATACTATATAATACGCTTATATACTTATATACTATAAAGTATATAAGTATATTATATACTGTATACTATGTAATACACTTATATAGTTATATACTACGAAGTATATAAGTATATTATATACTATATATAACGTATAGTATAAAGTATATTATACACTACATAGTACACGAATTATATATGTATATATATATAATATATAAATCTAAAATACATTGTCTCAGAATTCACAACAGATATTACATCAACTACGCATTGAATGCTACGTTAAGTATATCATAATCAATCCTTCAAAAAGAATCACGCTTTGTTTTCCAGGCACACGCATCGATTTAAACACCTCTCGATTATTATTTACAACCTTCACGCCGAACATCGACAGGGTCTCTCATTTATTCAAACATTGTTTCTTCATTATCCGCGGAACAGGTCCGTTCCGAAACCATGCAGAAACAAAATCCCGTGACAAGGCCTCGATCTCAACACACTCGCGACGATACCCCGAACTCACTAAACGGAATTTCGCACTTGCAAAATGTTCGAAAGAACGCGAGAGAAGGAAAGAAGAAGGCTCCACCGCGTGGACATCCATGCAAAGGTGAAAAGAAAGATTCGTGTTCGCTTACCTGAGTGACATTTTTGTATTTTTGTAATTTTTTCTTTTTTTTTTTTTTTTTTTTTTTTTCTTTTTCTCGTCAGTTCGCCAGCTTTGCTCGGAGAGAGCCACGGCCGTGAGATCAATCGATCCGCGAATCGATCCACTCGCGTAGCTGGCGAGGTGGCCTACCCTCTGCGAACCAGATCGTGGACGAAGATGTGCCGTGGCATCTTTTGTTTACCTAGCCGCAGTCGGTGGCTACCGCGAGCGTCCCCCGGAACGTAACGGCGACTCCGCTCGACCGGTTTGGCGGTTGTCCGGCCCGAGTGTTGCCAACATTCGCGTGGTAAGATACTATGCCCGCCCTTTCCCTCGCTTTTGCCCGACGCACGGTTCTCGCTCTTTCTCGTGGAACGCGCGCGCGAACAACGACGATTCTTACATGGAGATTTTGCTTACTTTCCTAGGAAACGTCAGATCTGCTTGATTGTGCGTTGCATGCACACGTTGCAACTAAACCACGGACAGCTCTGTGTGCGTTTCTACCGGAGATAAGAAATCGTTGGAGCGCCCCATTTAGTAAGATTTTATTCAACTTCGTTATCGGCAACATGCAAGATAAGGTTACGCTTGGAAGTCGTTGGAAGAATGTTTAGAAAGTTTCGAGGAAATATATTCTGCTGAATTCACTACGGGGCTCGTTCTCAAGGACGATGGAGCTCGACTCGACCTGGATTCTCCGTTCGAAAGCGAACCTTCTTCGATCTGCGAAGTGATTATCGATCGAGTCACCGATTGTCACGATTTTTGACGAACTTTCATTTTTTTTTTTTTTTACGATTTTTGCAATCTTGATGAGATATTTGGAAAATATTGAAAAGTTTGTTGATTTTAACAAAAGTACTGATACAATGTTCTCTTTTGCAGATTTTTTAACGACGCAGTCCCCTTTTATCAGTGTAATTTTTCAGTTTCGATCGTTTCGAGTCGCGTACGATTTTTTCGTAAAAAAGGTCTTTTATCTACCAAGTTTTTATTCTCATCTGCTTTCTACGTTTTCTTTATTGGTAATTCATGATAATGTCAAGTATCTGTACGATTCACAGAAATACGAACACACGATCTAAACAATATTCTTCCTTTGTATTTTTAATTTAAATATTCATAGATTCATAGGAAAGTAGGATCAATAATATAAAATTCGAACACTTGTCATTCCTCGAGCGATAACAGTCAATTGAACATCAAAACAAGACGTGAGTATAGAGTACATACCAAGTGACACAATCAGTCACTCGAGAGATGCACTCGATTAAAGAGGATCTCCTCGATCATTGTTGAAATGTTACAACCTAACAAACACATATAAGTTTCAATCAAGATTAGATTGTTACAATTATAAAGATATATCTATCGATTAATGGAAAACACGGTCAAAGATTTTGAAAAGTTTGATTTGCTAAATTCTGGATCATTATTTAGAGAATGTTACAACCTGACGAACACGTGTAAATTTCAATTAAAATTAGATTATTACAATTGCAAATATGAGCATGTTTATCGGTTAATGAAAAACAGGATCAAAGATTTCAAAACGTTTGATTTGCTTGATTTCAGATCATTAAAATGTTACAACCTTGCAAATGACATGTAAGTTTCAATTAAGACTAGATCATTGCAAATTAATAAATATTGCAATTAGACTATTACATCATGTACGTTATTATTACAATTGTGAATATATTTATCGATCAATGAAGAACGTAATCAAAGGATTTTAAAAAATCTGATTTGTTCAATTCTGGTCCTTATTTTTTAGCCAAATATTAATGACGATTAAAGAAGTTTAACCTCCTGCGCGGTTCACGGACCATAACGAGTGACCATACAATAATTTGTCTTCTTTTTTTTCAATTCATCGGTATATCGCTGGATAGAAATTACTAAGAGGAAATAAATTTACTATTTGTTTTGCCTAAGTTACATTTCAATATACTTAAAACTGAGAAAATACTGCGATTTTTGGACCAAATAAATATTCTCGACGCCTCGTGAACTTGATGCCCGAGAATTTCAAGGTAGTCGAAAATATTCTTTCACCGTACATGGCGCATTTCGACGCTATATTTAGAAAATAGTTTCGCTATCCCGGATCGATGCAGTGGCGTCGATCGACGGGATCGCGCGCTAACCAAAGTTTCGCGTTATCCCCATTTGGATTTCAGCCGTTGGAGGGGAGGTTTAAACTACAGCCAGTTAATAACAATCACATCGTTGCACGTGTGAGAAAACAATTGACGCGGTTATTGCTTGTAACGCATCGTTAATACCGGAAGTGGAGGTCGTTGGTTCGCCCCGGCGAGAACAGCGAAACGAAACTGCGTGTACGTGGTTTAGGTTATGTTTTCTTCCTTTTTTTTTTTTTTCTTCTTTTCTCATAATCGTAATTTTCTTCTCTCGTGATCTTCGGATCTCGTGACCAGAGTGCAGGAAAGCCGCGGAAACAGCGAGTAGGCAGTGGCTAAACGAGGAGAAAGAGCGAATTAAATAATTGACAGGCCACGAACGGCACGTTTCGGCTCGTCAGTGGTAAATTGATCCAGATACCTCGAAAATTTGCCGTCTTCCTACGTGAACCGGCTCAATTACTCGCGCGATGATTAATTAGGATCGCCAGGCCACTGGAATTTCTGATAACGCCGCTATTGAGAACGCAACGTGAAACCGTTTTCGCTTTCCATTACCGTGAATCAACGTAAAGATTAAAGTATCAGCATCCTCGCTGTGGGGAAAATCGATCGATTTCCATCAGAATATCTCGTGACTGTATGACTGTGTAAATGAAACAAAATTTCTCAAGTTACAAAGGCAAGGTTGACAGTAATTTACGAGATGTTTTCACGAGCGGGATTTGACGATTCGGCGCGAGGAAATTCATTACCATATGATTAAGGAGCGTATCTAAATTTCTCCCATAGTCATCAAAAAATCGAGCGATATCCATTTCAACTTGTGTAGATGAGTGCAGCAACTATGCCATGAGTCGCAGAATAAGAAACAGTGAATACAAACATTGGACGTTATATATACCCTGAGAAACGAATTATTTCTATCAAAATGAAATAACAGAGATTCTGGCAAATAGTAAGCAATTAACTTCACAAATAACAAATGAATCGTTTAATTGGAAGTTAATTAATTTTTATATGAAACGAACTTGATATAATTTTGTTACTTTGCAGATACATTGTTTCTGAGATAACTTTAAAAAGTAATAATAAAAGAATAATTTGAAAAGTAACATAACTTAACTAAAAACTAGGTAAAGTAAGGTAACTTTAAAATCTAACCCTTTATCTAACTTTAAAAGTAAGGTTAAAGTAACTTTAAAATGTAATTTAGAAAGTAATAATAGATAAAAAGTAATTTAAAAAGTAATGAGAATAATAATAAATAAAATAATTTTAAAAAATAATAATAATAGTAAATAAGTAAGGTAACTTGAAAACCTAACCCTTTACCTAATTTTAAAAGTAAGGTTAAAGTAACTTTGAAAAGCAATTCAAAAAGTAATAATGAATAATAAAAGAATAAAATAAAAAGTAACTTTAAAAAGTAATAATAAATAATAAAAGAATAATGTTTGAAATTTATAATAATAATTTGAAAATTTTTCAAAACATCCAGCTCTAAAGTAGGATCAATGGGAATCTCGTCGAGGCTCCATCAACTAATGCCTCCCGGCTTTGTATTCAATTACGCCAAAACGGTTAATTCAGGTAATTCGAATTCCGGGAATATCAAATTATCACCATGTTAATAATCGTGGAAAACTTCAAAAGTGATATCATCATCGTCATCATTAGATTATTGTTTGTTCCCACATTCTACGATTCTGAGGAGTATCAGTTTCCCCCTGACCGTTTACACATCAGTCGTTGTAATCTATTTCCTGTATCTCCCAGTGTTATCTCACGTCGCTCGATTATCGATAACCAGCGAGTGATAATCTTCGTTGTAACGAAACGAGATCCGTGACTTTCCGGAGAAATCCCTTCGATTCGTTCTCACGGCGTTGCTTCGCAGGGAGAGCAGGCAGTTCCTGGAGCCGGTGAGTGTCGAATTCAACGTTCCCAGGTCGAAGAAGTGTCTGAGAATCAGAGATGCCTGATCGCAACGACAAAATACGTTGATAATGGCATTTCACGTCGGAGGATATTTTCATGGAACGTGCGCCTCGCATGGGAAACGTCTCTCTGTCCTTGGATGTCTACTTCAAAGAAATAATATCGTGGAATCTACGATTATTGTCGATGACATACTGTGATAATTACAACGACTCTGTAACAATAATTATATCAGACAAATTCTCCCAGGCAATGCTCTGGATGATAATTAATATCCTACGTATAATGACAAATGATGTTAAAAATTAAAAATGAGTTGGAAGTTTTGAAATCTTTTGTTTGCTTGTTATAATGTAGGATAATGTTGTCACAGTCATACTTGTTACAGTATCGAATAATATTAAAATTTCAAATTGAATTAGAAATGTTGTTCTTCTGTCTACTTGTTATAGTAGACAAATATTATCATAACCATACTTATTACAGTAGCAAATAATATTAAAAATTCAAACTGAGTTAGAAACTTGTTCCTTTGTCCACTTGTTACAGTGGACAAATAGTATTATCATAATCATATTCGTTATACTGTTAAATAATATTAAAAATTAAAGCTGAATTAGTTTGTTTTTTTATTCACTTGTTAGAGTATCGAATAATATTATAACAATCATACTTATCACAGTATCAAATAATATTAGAGATTAAAACTGAGTTATAAATTTTGTTCTTTTGTCTACTTATTATAGTAGACAAATAATATCATCATAATCATATTTATTATACTGTCCAATTATATTAAAAATTAGAACTCAGTTAGAAACATTGTTCTTTTGTTCACTTGTTACAGTATCACAGTCATACTTATTACAGTATCAAGTAATATTAAAAATTCAAACTGAGTTAGAAATTTTATTCTTTTGTCTATTTGTTACAGTAGACAAATAATATTATTATACAATCATAATAATATTATGATAGTCATACTTATTACTTATATACTTAAATCATAATTATATTATCATAGTTATTATCGAATAACATTATCACAATCATATTTATACTATCGAATAACATTAAAAGTTCAAACCGAATTATAAATTTTATTCTCTTGTCCACTTATTACTATAGCACTTTTTTCCTCTCTTTGATGAAGCTGAAATTTGGAACCTCTTTTGGATGTACGCCTTAATAACTTGCGTTAACGACAATACCGAACTTTTCGGTCGTCATTCCAATAGCTCACAAACTGCTTAAATCGCTTTCAATACAGGGGAACATTGGAGGTGGGAAGCTGCTTCTCCGGATCATTGATCTACGCCACTGACAGTGAGATCCAGAGGCGCTGCCGCGCTGAAACTCGAACGTTTTCTGTTCCGTCCATCTAGTACCGCCGAGTCAGTCTGTCAGACACGTTGGTCAGACACGTTTCTTCGTACGCCTTGACTTTTTTTCCATCGCGAAGTTCAAGCACTCCTTGGGTCAATACGATCGAATCACCAATTGTTTACAACTGTCACCTCGGTTCTACTTCTCGACTCGTTGCAGTTTGTTGTTCGTCACGCGGAACGAAAGAATTGGAGATTAGTTCTTTTGTCGGGAGAGAACAGATTACTAGGAGCACCAATTGCACGGAGAGGAACGAGGACAGAAAAGAAACACATCGTGGGACAAAAGGAAGGGAAGAGTGGCCGGTGGGCGGAGGTAAGGGATTAGAGGGTGGTCCGGCTCGTGATCTCCCTCCAGAGGGGCGGGAACTCGCCGGACAGGTTTTAAAGAGAGCCAGGACCGGCCACCGAACGTCATTGTAAATTTTCGAAAAACAGGTGGAATCAGGTGAATCGTTTCAAAAGTAGAACAAGGAAGAACATCGAAACTGTTATCTCAATGGACTCGATGAAGATTCACGATTTAATCAACCAGTGATGTTCGTCGTGGAAGAAATCTCGACAGCGTGCTCGTGAGATAGTACGATGACATCACGCGAGAAGAGATTCAACGCCTTTCGGAAATGTGGATCGTGAAAACGTTGTTACGTGCACCGAGAAACCATGGACACTGTCTGTGATCTTCCCCGTCGTTCCTCGAACTTATGAACAGTAACGCGAAAGAGAAAGCACGAAGTAGCAGTGTGAAGTGAACTTGATTTTGATTTTTTGTGAAAGTTAACTTTGCGTCTCAATTAAGCTTCCGAACCAGCGAGTCATTACCTGAGATGATTAATCTGTGACAACAGCAAATTGTCGTTGAACGATTGACCGCAAGTCCATTATTGGAACAATCTAAATTTTGATTTAGACTTGAGCGATGATCTCCGTGCTGTCGGATGAAGACTCGAAAGTCGCGAGGATGAAGCAGAAACTGATAAACGACGTGCACGTGAAGGAAGAGACGCGATCGTTTCTCAGCTTCTTCAGGGAGAACCTCAACATCTCTCAGTCGGATCTCGAACAGGGCTTCAACAAACATCGGTTCCGGCCGAACAGAAATACAATTCTGAGCGTGACGGCTTTGTTGATCGCCCTTCTCTGCCTGGGCCTCGAAAGTTGGCGGTTCCATTGTTCTTTGGTCAATGCTCGCGAGATAGAGGAGCTGAAACGAAGCGTGGAGAGTCTGAAGCATCGTTTCTTGGAAGAGGATCTGCTGGACGAGCTGAAAGCCTTTGAGGAACAGGTAGTGATCCTTTTTCTTTTCTTTTTTTTTTCTTTTTCTCGTGAGTAAATGGAGCACGAGGAAAGTTGAGTGTCACGTGCCGGTAGAATTACTTACTTTGGCCACCGTGTGTAATTCGATCGTTCTTCTTTTGTCTTTTGGACTACTTTCAGATTGTTATTATTATTGTTATTGGAAACTAACGACTCGCAGAATCAGATTCAACGCGAAAAAACTTCAATTGTAATATCTCCCTTCTAAAAGTTCACCTTCTTTTTGCGCAAGTACTCGTCATTTGATGCCTCGGATTTTGAAGTCACTTTTACTATTATTCTCGGTGATTCTTGGAGATTCGTCTCGGTGTCTGAAAATATCCAAGCCTTCGGCTATTTTTACCCCAAAGGCTTCCTTACTTTCGTATCTCTTCCTCCTTCTATAATCTCCTCGCTGATAAACGGAACTAAACAAACAGCTGCTTGTCTCTTTTCAAAAGATACTTAGAAAAAAAAAAAAGAGAAAAAAATATGGAACTCTCTTCCTGTGACTGATTAATTTGCAATGACAGCAATCGTCGTCGAACGATTAATTGCCTCGATGTTAGAAAATATAAATTTGTTTCTGGAAGAAATGAGATACGCAATTATGTAGATTCTACTAAGTTAATCAACGACGTCGACGTTCTTTACATTGGTATTAAATACACGCGATAACCTTGCCCGGCTCTCCTTTCGCAGGTCCTCGCGTTACGCGACGAAAACGATAAAAGAAATTAGGTTATCAGTGTCGGGTAAACGCTAAAGATCATCCGTAGTTGATCGAACCGGGGCTTTTTCACGGTTCGATAACCTCTCCCGACGGCTTAAACCAGCGCCGGCCGTTCTCAATGGAGAAACGATTATGCGAATTATGCAATTCTACGTGGAGAACCCTATTTCTCGTTCAATTCACGATGTAAGATGCTAATGTAACGTTGCGTGCGTCACGTGATCAGAGATATTCGACGCACGCTGGATGGAAGCGTAACTCGATCACCTTGAACGTTTCTGAAGATCTAAAATAGCTCTGTTAACAAAGATTGTTTAGGTTAGGTAAAGAAGGGGCCGTAATATTTTGTATTGTATGCAGGGTGGGCTAAAAATTACTTCTTGCTGAAATAAATCCGTAATTTTTTGTTAGAAATACATTTTCCTGAATTTCGTTTTTACAGATCAAAGTACATGAATTAAATTAAATTTGAAATTAATAAAATTAGTTTTTTTTTTCTTATGTTTCGATGTTTTATTGAAAAAAGTAGGTGAGAAGAAACTTTTGACCTACTTTGTGATATAATATAATGTTACATTAATTAATTAATTATAGTATTGTTATAATATACTATATTAGTTTATTTTATATACTATAGTTTATACTATAGTTTAGTTTATTTTAATATACCATATTAATTTATAAATATATATTATAATATATTTTTATAATATATTAACATTAACCTCTTGCGCTGGTAACTAGTTCACGGACCATAACGAGTGACCAAACCGTCATTCCAGCGCAAGGGGTTAATAACAATACTTAGATATACTTTCTTAAATAGAACTGTAATATTAATACAATACTCGTAAATACTTTTTTTAAATAGAACTCTATATTTTTTTCACCTCAGCTTTTGTCCTGTAAAAAAAGTATCGAGCTCCTTCGTGTCGAAGAATTAATAACATTTCAACATTAATTTTGTAAACTCTACAGCTACTATCTCTCTTCGTCCTTCGTAGATAAATAACAGATAAATTTCACACAATTAAGATTGAAATATCTCCTAAAACTAATAGTTTATCGACGTGCACAGAGAATGCCGAGCCAATGGAGCAAGGAACATATGATTCCACTTCAAAAAAGTGAAAGTGATTTTAAAATAACCTTGAATCCCTCCATCTGTATATCACATTATAATATGCGTACAATACAAATCAATAGATAATAATATAATACAAAGAAATAATATTATCATATTATATCTGTAATTATAAGTTTCTTTTTCACACTCTCTAAAATAAAGACATTTAAAAAAAGACGATCAAATTCACGTGGCCCACCCTGTACATAAATACATCGTTCGTGTCCACCGTAAGACACGAGCGTAAACATTCTGACGAATCAACGATTTATCAGTCAGCTTATCAATTAGCTGCCCGCATTGAATGACATTATTATCATTAAATCGGCATTTTGTTCGCAGCTGTACACCGAGGAATTCAACGATGACGACGACAACAACGACGACGACGATGATGATGATGATGATGATGATGATGATGATCCAGAAGACGAGGCGGATATCGACAACGTGGACTACGACTCGAATTACGACGACGACGACGCATTCTCGTCGCGTGATTACTCGCGCCCGGCGTTCGGCGCTCGGCCGTCCGATTTCCCGGACTTCTCGTCGACGATAGCCCCGGTGCCCTCTCCGCCGGAAACCGGCGCGGACAAGTTGATCCTGAAGTGGGCGGCGGCAACGATGGCGGCGTACAAGGCCGAGGCCAAGCACAAGCAGGAGTTGCAGAGGAGGGGCCACAGAGTTGAGCCGCACCTGGAGGAAAAATTGGATAACCGTGAGAACAATACCAAACGAAAGCGGAACGTGTTGGACGACACGGATCTTCTGCTGAACTGGCGAGCGAATTTGAAACGTAAACGGTCGACCGACAGAGAGAGTCGCAGTCCCAAACGGTGGTTCGTTAAGAGGCAAGAGTCGTACAGAGAGGCGCTCGCCTCGGGCACTAGTGACACGTCCAAGGACAGCAGCGCTGAGGAACAGCAAAATACGTTAGTCGTATATCGCAGTATCATCCCAGTAGTATAAAAATATCGTTTTGCATTGTGACAATGGGAAAAAGATTTTTCGTTTAACATGAATGGTGGTAGAAATGGGTCAATTGGTCAAGAATATTTTCTTTTGAAGATCTTTTCTTTTTCTTTCCTTTTGGAATTTTTAGGGTCACTGACGTTCTTTTTTTGTATGCAGTTATACTATTAATTTATTTCATACAACTGCACGTATAATTATTTTGTATTTCTACTTAGCAATACATATAATTATTAACAATACAGACATGTATTTAATAATATATGCAACTACTTTGTATCTCATACAACTATTGAGTATTTCTTCCTGAATTCCTGACAAATTTCGACACACTGATATCGGGGTTTCAAGCTGCTAGAAAAGATTATCATTGACGATGTAATAATAAATAAGTAAATAAGTAAACATGTTTGTTCACATTTATTATTAGGCTGCCGATGTTGGCGTCTTGGCTAAGGTCTCTAGTCTCGATAATAGAGATAAATTTCTATGTAAAATTTAAATTTTCAAGATCATATCTTTTTTTTTTTTTTTTACATATCTGAACATATCTTTTTATTATCATCTACACAATCTAATAAATAAAAAAAAAAAAAGATCAACGACCTTAAACGCTCTGAAAAAAGAAATGACCTTGGAAAAAATATATTCTCACCAGTTACATTGGCCTTTTGATACCGTTCATGTGTTTGCATCATCACAATTCATCAGAATACTTTAGGGATTAGAACAATTTAATATTAGGTGCCCTTGCTTAAACGAATCACCCTGTACAACGGGCAAAATTTTGTTTAAAAATGAATGGGACTATTAAATATAATAGTTATTAATATTAATGTAATATAATATATAGTATATTAATATTAATATATTAATTTATTATTATTATTAATATATAGTATAATATAATACATAATATATAGTTATTAATATTAATATAACATATATTATATTATATTACATTAATAACATATTAAATATTATATTAGGCGCGAAACGTTAAATCTAATTCCATTGGTATGACGAAACGAGACGCAAGAGGAAATTTTGAGTAACAACTCGAACACTTCCCGTTTCTTTGTTCGTCACAGGTCCATTGTAGTCTCCGGCAGACATCCTCCGAAGAAGTACAACACCCGCACGTCTTTAAACAACACCGAGACGTCTCCCTTGGAGCGTGATGACAACAACAGGTTCAGTGTAGAAGCGCGCACAGCCACGTACAACCGCACTCGAAAGGTCGCTCACAAACTTCGAAAGAACATGAACTCTCGAGGAGTGGTTGCCGTTCATTACCATGGGGATGGTGGCAAGATCTCGTCGCGAGATCAGAACGCTGGTAACGGGAAGATACGTCATGGCAGCAGCACGTTCAAAGCTTGGAAGCCGAGCGACTGGGTAACTGATTCCGGCATGAGCAGGCACTTCAGCATGTCCGAGGGGGCTCTCACCATTTACGAGACAGGATTGTATTTAATTTACGCGCAGATCCATTACAACGACGATCACGACGAGATTGGGTTTCACTTGGTAGTGAACGATCGGCCTGTCCTTCAGTGTATGGTAAGAACAAAAAAAAAAAAGAAAATTAATTAGTCAGAAACTGTTACTGTTACTGTCAAATATCTGTACAATGTCGCGTTCAGAGATAGAAATAATTGTGATTAATGTTTTTTTTTTTTTTTTTCAGATTGACAACTCGGGCCACTCGCGCAATATCAGCCAGACCTGTTTCTCAGCGCAACTGGCGCATCTCAAGAAACACGACGTTCTAACATTCAAGGAGGCCAGCTCGCCGAGATTCGTCATTTTCGACCAAAAGAACAGTTTCTTCGGGCTGGTGAAACTCGGTGAACTGAAGAAGCTATAGTGTTGTCGGTTATTTGAATACGCACAACTGTAGACTGCAGATTTTTGTGCGAACTCGTGTTCTTGATAATAGAATTGAAAAAAGAAAAGAAAAAAAAATGGACATTGGTAGAAAATTGCGTCACGTGCAAAAATATCGTCGAATATATTTTGAATGTTATATATATATATATTTTTTGCACTTTAAAATGCACGAAACTTCGCAGTCTAATAATCAAACCTTGATACGAGTGAACCTCTCAACGAACGAGAAGCGCTTGTCTTACTCCAATGAGAAGTAAGGCGCTTATCGCTGCGACGATAATAGAGATTAATTGATTAATTGATCCGTTTCCACTGCGTACACCATCGCTGTAAATAAGATCTCTGCGTTTTATGTTACTAAAAAAAATTGTCTACAGAGTCCATAGATAGCGAGAGTGAAGTTCAATTAAGACTTCCTGTATATCCAAGAAGAAAAAAGAAAAAACCTTCAGCGGTTCAGTCTTGCAATCAACGTGTTTACTACAACGGTTTAACACACAGTGTCGCAAACTAGTCTTTTCTCGCAGTACAGTATGGCTCGGTCGCTGCCAATTGGAATCAAATCTCCAGGCGAGTGCATCAAGTCGACGATGAAATTCGGTTTCAACAACTTCGTGGGGAATATCGACGAGCGGCGAGCTAAGCTGTCCTTGAGGGTCAAGCTTGAATCTTGGCGAGGACATTGTTTCAGAGAAATAGTTTCTGGACAGGTCGCGTCTCTCTCCATATAGTGGTGAAAGGTGTCCTCTTCTATCGGGACTCTCACCTGATAAAAACGTTCCAAGCTAGGAAATCAATCGAAATCCCAACAAACAAAATAAAAGAACTCAAGCTCCTCCGTGCCTCCGGCACCGCGATTTCGATCCAGGCTTTCCCGTACTGTCCCCGGACCAAGGCAGCTGGCAAGTGCACTCTGTCCGCGATTACTTTGAAGAGCAGGGCTCTCTCAAAGTAAGAGCCGACTTTCAACATCCCCAGCGGGATCACGCTGGTCTCTATGGCCCTCTTGATCTCCTTCAGGTGAATTTCCAGCTGATGATCCACGCATCTGACCAGAGGATCAGGGCCTGACATCTGTCGCGCCACGAACCTTGCCAGCATCCTGGCGCGCGCGGCCACGTAGCCGACGTCCACGAATCCTCGTGTCGTTCTCGACACTCTGCGTTGGAAAGCGCGAAGGTTGTAGGAGTTTGCGCGACGAGGGACTCGCGTGCGAGGCTTTCTTACACGTCCTTCGACTCGGCCGCGATCAACTTGCATTTGAACAGCTCCACGTAATCGTAGAGGGTGGAGTCGCACTGAAGGCCGAACTTGGAGTCCATCGTCAATTGTAATATCTCTCTGGACAAGAAAACGCCTTTGTCGTTGATCGCTTGCTCGGGCCCTGTAAGAGGGGAGGGGGAAAAAAACACTTGACGAAAAATGAGAAAAAAGTGGGCAATGCAAGTTACAGTAGTGCCCACTTGAGCAAACGCTTAAGTGGGGAGGTGTATCTTGCCAAGTATCGGTATCAGGTGTCACTCTGTTTGGTACGAGTGTCATATTTCACGGTAAGGTAGAGTGAAACAGTCCCAATTCTAAGAATTGGTGGGGGCGAACGTTTAATAACTTGGCATTATTCTATTACCTTCCGAGCTCGGTTCGTACGGATTTTCCTGAATGCAATTGACCACGTAGATCGGCTCCAGGGGGCAGAACTTGAAACGGAAGATATCATCCAATATAGGAAAGCTAATTGCAACAAATAAAGATATATAGAGCGAGGCGAAGGAGGGTGAGACGAAATGTAGGGAATACCTGCAGACGTTTCTTCGGAGTACGTAAAATCCGTCTCGAGTGACGTCGTGCAAGGAGAGTCGCCCGGTGAAGGCGAATTTGATTGGCAGATGCGCGTCGAATAGGGTTTCTATGCACGTGTCCCACGAGGGAACGACCCGAGCGGTCGATCGGTTGTTCAGCATACTACGATCATCGTTTTTATAAGTAGTACACGTGACGAAATTGTGCTTCTTTCTTTTTTTTCTTTTTCTTTTTGGCTTACTAATTTAAATATCTGGCTGAGACGAAAGTCTCCGCCAAAGCCGGATCCGAACATAACAGCTGAATTAGTTGGGCGGCTGCGTTCCTTATTGGAATCGAGCTGACGTCGGACAACAGGTTATACAGTCTCCTCGGGCCCTGAGCTTTCAGAAATCCTTCCCTTCCAATCTTCTCCGTGCACACGATCGAAAGAGCCTTGCAGCAGGCGATTTTCAAGTCGTTCATCGACGTACAGCTCAACTACCGATTGAACAAACTCTGATTAAACAGTTCCTCCTTCGATTATTATTCAATTGAAAAATTTTTCTTTCAACGCGTGTGCAAATGTTACGTTTGATATACAGAGTGACCTATTTAAATATCTTTTCAAATTGTCAATGACAATTGCAGAAACATGAACGGTATCAAAAGGCCAATGAAACTGGTAAGAATATCTTTTTTCCAAGATTATTTTCAGAGTTCCCAAGATTATTGATATTTTTTTTTTGTTGCTAAGAAGTTGAAGTTTTTACAGATTATTCTTCCAAAAAGAAACATAAATTTTTCGATATTAATGTCACTTTAAAAACACATTTAAATATATTTCTTTTTTTATTAGCTACATGATGCGATAAGAAAAGTACATAGTTGTATGAGGAAAAAAACATCAATGACCTTGAAAACTCTGGAGAGGAGGGAATATTCTCACTAATTATTGATCTTTTGATATTCATATTAGGCGAAAAGTATTTTATACATCATCATAGTTTCAAAAGATATTTATGTGGTTATTACTTAGATGGTTATCGCCATTCTGCATGTATATAAAATATTAAAATATTTAAATCAAACATGTACATATGTACTTCGAAAGACGCACACATGGCGTCGATGATTTCCGCTGTAATCACGGTATGTCTCAAGGCCTGATTTCTCACTATTGTAATGATACACTCCACAGCACCGACCAGAATTTCGACAGGCACTCTCCCCGCCGGTTGCCTCATCAGCCATAACAAATAGTTCTGAGAGTAACGCATTTAAAATATTCTTTACCAGGATATAGTAAGTAGATGGACGTGTTTACTTGGACAACAGAGTTTACCTGCCCGTGAATGTCCAAGAATTCCTGGCAATTCTTCGCGTCGCATTTTAACAATTGATTCAAGGCGAACAGAGCTGCTAATCTAGTGGACAGTTTCAAATTTTCATTCTTCAGTATATCTGAAACATGGTCGTGAATCGTTGTACGGTTGTACTTCAAATGAAAGTCGATTCGTTCGGTCTACCTAGAATGTTCTTCACGCATTTGCTCGCGGTTAAATCCTTGGCCGCTTCGTTGTAAAGAGTCATCATGCCAATACCGTGGCAACTGATTTCGTACATGTCAGCTTGCACGTGACCCATTAGAGTATTCAGTAAATAATCCACGATGCCATAATCGTACAAGGCCTTTCCAGGAAACGGATTCCAGCAAAAGATCAAATGGTATTAGAGATATTTCAAGAAAATCTGCAGTCAATTAGTGCTAGATTAATTTGTAACTGGACTCTCAAAGAGCAGTGTTTCTTGATCATTTTTATTGAACAATCTTTTGTTGTGAATACCCATGCTTTCCCACAATTAATATGTTTAAAAAATGATTACTTATATTAATATAATTTATATTATATATATAATGTAATATAACACAGAGTAAGCCAAAGTTTCTTCCCACCAATTTTTTTTAAATGAAATATCAAAATATAAGAGAAAACTAATTTTCTTAATTTTAAATTAAATTTAAAATTAAGGATTCGTTTTAGTAAGAAGTGATTTTTGGTCCACTCTACAATATATAATATAAAGTACATTCATTTGAAATAGCTATTAGTTAAAACAGTTCGTTATTTCAAATTATCATTTTCAAATAAAATGTGCTCAAGCCTCTCTCTCTCTCTCTCTCTCTCTCTCTCTCTCTCTCTTTCACACTCAGCAGACTTCTCAGTCTACCAACTGTGATTAAGAAACAGATCAGTCTGTTGTGAGCCAATATTACTTTAAGTAATGTATCGTTCACTCGATCCACAAATAAATTAACCTGCTTAAATCGCATACGTTACTTTTCTACCCCTAGACGTGTACGACAAACGAACAGCTATGCCCAGAGCCTCCATAAAAAGCCTCGAGTTCGACGTGTCCTCTATGTATTTCAACATGTGCCTGATGCCGCCTATGTCGTCGAATACTTCAACCGTGGTGGGGTTGTCGCACGCGAGACGGAGAATCCTGAGCGCGTCCGCGTGTAGATCCTCCCACTCGATGTTCTACGTAAGCATGCAGATACGTTCTCATCAAATAACACACCGAGTACGAAAAGATCTCCATCGATTTACAAGGATATTTTACGTCCAAAAATTTCAGTAAAGCTTCGAGCCCGTTCGTACGTCGGAAACGATCGTGCAAACGATCGTCCTTGTTCCTGCGCACCAGATCCGCCACAACGTCGAGCGCCAGCTTCTGGATCTCGGTGTAAGGAGAGTCGAACAGTTCGTACACGAGTTGCAGATCGAAACTCTGAAAAATTACGGATTGTTTCACGGACGCACAGGGGTGGGGCGGCGGCAATCGTTTAATCTTCTCGCCCTGATAGACCTTAGTTTCGATGATCTCCTCCGCACCTATTGGATCTTGCAACAGGTTATGTACGATTTGCATCGTGTTCATTTTCACGTCCGGATCCGGCGACTTAAGTCTCTCGTGCAGAAAATTCAAATCTCGACAGTGTTTCAGCAGCTGTGCTGTTCCATAAACGTCCTTGGTGATCTCGGCCAGGATCAAGGAGGAGAACTCGTGCATGAAAGTGTCTGTTTCGTTGATGAGGACTTTGGTGAAGTGTGGGATGTAATAGTCGGAATCCAGCAGGAAGTCACGGACATTGGGGATGGCCACCATTTCTGCCAACAGTTTTAGGGCGAATCTGTTTTATTTTATTACAAAAGATTACAATCAGATTATACACGTAGATTAAAAAAATTAACAGTTAATTTTTTTTTGAGATTTTCAGTAGAAAATATAATAAATGAATAAATTAAAAAGGATGATTGAATGACAGATTTGAAGTGAACCTTCGTGTGAACAAATCCTCGTGCGTGATCAGCGGGATCACACTGTCCATAATTTCGAGATCGAACAAAAGTTGCAGGTTCTCCCGGCATTTACCACCGAATTTCGCCAAAGCTGCTGCGGCCGCCAGCAGAATCGGTTTCTCATCGCATTGTAACAAATGTATCGTTGTTCCGGGATACTTCACTTCCAAACGAAGAGGGTCGAACTGATTCTTCGTTTGCTGTTCCCGGTCTATTCGCGTCTTGCCCTTGGACACGTACTTCTACGCGTGATTTTCGCACAATTTGGTACATAAGATAGATAGAGAGATAGAGATAGATAGATAGATAGATAGATAGATAGATAGAGAGAGAGAGAGAGAGAGAGAGAGAGAGAGAGAGAGAGAGAGACAAAATTGATCGAATCTTACGATTTCACGTTTTGGTCCCATGTTTCTTTACCTCTGGGCAAAGATCGAAAAATTATTTACGATTATCATGATCGTTAAAATTCTATGATGAATATATTTGTACAACGCCTAACGAGCAAAATGTATGACACGAATATGGCTGCGTTTGAACATACTGGGATTTTTGGACGCTCGTGTATTGCTTGCACGCTGTGTTCTTCAATTAAAAAAAAAATCTTAATTTAACAGCGATGTTTGATATTCTATATATACTTTCTAAATTAAATGCAACTGCGATAATACGTGTAGTACCCTTTTTTCATACAAGATAGAGATCTCGTGTATCGCAAAATACATAAACTTCCTTATATTATATACTGTATATCTGTATAATAATTAGGTACTGTAAAATACTAGAATACATTAACTTATAATATTGGAATTGCAACAACGGTAATAGTGAGATCGATTCGAAGATTACACGTGTTTTCCACCAATACTATGAAGAAAACGTCGGGATATATAAATATCTCGTAATATGTAATAAATTTGTAACTTTCTTTTAGTACAAAATTATATAAAGGCTCTCTACGTTTGTTTGAACGATTATTAAATTTGTTTTTAAAATAATTATACTATTACATAGTAGATTTCATATTCCGTATATGAGTAACATCGGTCTTTACAACGATAAAAATTAAAAACATAAAAAAAGTACAAAATACGTGTGTCGATATGTACAATGCAATATTAATACAATAACAATATTATGGACGGACAAAACGTTTAGCCAAGTCTTTCAGCATTGACTTTTTTCAGTCGCTTAATAAATCTTTCAAGTTTTCTATATACAGAATATACTTTTTAGTATCTTGAGCTAAAAGATACTTTTTCATATATATGAACACACATTGTTCAAAGGAAAACTATGTTTCTGATTTCAGACGGACTTGAACTTTTGTTCAGAAAAATAAATAATGCAACTACAGGTAGAAAACAAATAATACTTCAAGAAAAAAAAAAAAAAAAAAGGAAAAAGAAAGATATTATACAGCTGTTTGTGGGACACCTTGAACTAAATGCGTCTTGCTTTTAGTTTTGGCTATTGAAGATTGGCTCATAGCTTTGCTTAATCTAGGTTGTCCATTTGGTGAACTGGTAACAAATCCTTCCGTACGCATATCTTTCAGCGAGATGTTGGAGTTGCTCCTCAACGACGGGGTAGAGCTAAATTTGCGATTATGCGCCAATCGTTCCTGAAGCTTCGCTTCATTCTGCCGTGGTATTCTGGATCTGACCGGTGGTGTGTCACGATACTCGTGGATGTTTTCTTTCGAGGCGCGAGTCATATTCTCGATTCCCTCCGAGGGTTCGTCGTCTCGCACCATGAGGATGTCTCCGCTATAGTAGTGGTCAGATTGTCTGGACGCGAGAACATAAAGAAACCAGTAGAGAAATTTACTACCACTATTGGTAACGATTAAAAAAAGTAAGTTAATTCCGCGACAATATTACTTCTTACCCAATGAACTTATTTTAATAAATTAATAAAGTTTAAAGCTGTATGATAAAATGAGGTGCACTGTTACGTGTAAAAAGTGTTTGAATTACCTGCGTATAACCTGGCAGCCTTTGTCTTGCTGCATGAATTACAAGCAAAGATACGATTAATAGAGAATATGTTTAAATGTTGTGTTAATCGTACGCAACTGTCAACGACATTCTTTATAGTCTTTGTCAGAACCATCACCCTCATGCACTACGGGGTTAGACGATGTAGTCATATAGGGTTGGCTCTGTTTACCTTTTCTTACCTTTTGGCATTGCGCCAAAGCATACAGCACACTACGGAAAGCACGATTAATAACAGGCACGCAGTAGAAACCGACCAGAAAGCAATTTGCAGGGGTTGTTTCGGCTCCCACCAATACTATAATAACAGAAATAAATAAACAGAACATTTATAATAAAATATTCTACGGATTTATGCGTGGAAAAAATGATAAATACATGGTACTTACTTCAGTAACTGGTGGATACGTAGGTACCAGACGACCAATAACGGTTGGTAAATACATAGACCAGAAGGCACTTTCAGTTTGTCGGTAGTTCAGTAATATTGAGCTGTTGTAAGTAGTATTGATGTTTAGGTACCGCAACTGTCCAGGCTTGGCTACATCAAAGTGCAAGCCTAAAATTTGCGATGGTGTAGGGTTTCTAGAAAAAAAGGAGGTATCACGTTACACATATATTACATATGTACAAGCGTCGTAATTATAAACTTACCCGTACGTTGCAAAATTTGCGTACGCTTTCATGAAAAAGTGACTCATATTGCGATCATTATCCGTCCACATATCTCGTTTCAAGTTCCACTTTTGAGGGAAAAATTCTGAAAAGGCAGTCATTTGCTGATTGCACTGTTACCAACAATTACATTATTACTGTGAATGATTACTTACCAATGTCCATGAAAGGTGCTCCTGTTAACCAAAGAAGTTCAGTGTTGTGAGAAACACTTCGCCACTGTGGTAATCTCAATGCCTCCACTGTTGTGTTTAGCACGTACAAATATGTAGGTACACGTTTCTCTACCAATAATTTTGCCATTTTGTCGAAGGGAGCAACATAGTGAAAATCAGACAAAAGCTGGAAATGTGCAACATTGTATAAATACACGTACAATTATGAAAGTGCAACTGCATACACATTGCATGCAACTTACATTGATATACTGATCGCGAATGTGAGTTATGTTTTTCGGGTCTGGCCAGTATGTGTACATATATTTTATAGCCTCGTAAATTCCTTGAGGATTTAGAGTATAATTATATTGAAGAACAAGTTCCCAGACTTTTTGGTCGAATAATTCCGAATCTATGATATACTGATTCCTGGCTAATGTTGCGTTGTTATCTAGAAAGAATCCACTGTTTACTAACTCGTGAGATGTTGGTGAAATTATAAGGATTTAAAATTACATACATATAAGGAATGCAGCTTCCTGAGTAGTCACACCAGCCATATATGCTAAGTTATCCACAAACTTATTACTTTTTATGCTTTGTTCAGGTGTCTCTGCAAAGAAACGCCAATCCGCTGCTCTCCAGTCCTCGTACCAATTGTCACTTGGTACTGTAAAATTAACATCCAACACAGGAGCCCAAGGGAACGTACCAATATGTGGCTTCAATTCAGAATTACCCAGCTCGAAGAAAGATCTACCATTCCTCAAGCACTGCACCAATTTCCAGCTGCTTTCTATGCTACAGCCTAATGATTCTGCGTAGACTCTGGACGTATTTTGCGCCCTGTACTTATCCACTATAACTGCCCAGTCTGCCAACGCGGAACCTGACTGAGCTATCACTTTCGACACCATTTGCCTGGTTTTAGGTGCAACCATCAACAATCCAGCACTTGCTGCGCCGGCACCAGGCCCGAAGAGAGTTATTGCATCAGGATTGCCATTGAAGGCTCTGATATTGTCGTACACCCACCTCAATGCCATAGCTTGATCTAGAATTCCATAGTTTCCAGGGCTATTCTCATCTCCAGTACTTAAAAATCCTAGAGCTCCTAACCGGTAGTTGATAGAAACAACGACAACGTTGTAAAATGCAGCCAGCATGTGAGCTGGGAATAAGTTGCTAGCCCCACGGGTAAACTCTCCGCCGTGAATGTAGAACATCACTGGATATGGCTGAGCTAAACCAAAACTGATGTCTGGCGTAAAAACGTTCAAGTACAAGCAATCTTCGTCCACGTCGCGGATTCCTTTGGTGGCGCCAGTGTATGCGCTCGGCTGAGGGCAAGCTGGTCCCCAGTCAACAGCTTGCAACAACTGCCAACCTCTGTGAGGCCTAGGCGGTTTAAATCTACCTTCCTTCGTCGGCGGCATGGCGTAAGGAATACCAAGAAATACGTTGACGTGCTTGGTGACCCTTTCAACTGGCAAACTCCAGGGCCTGTGCCTTGCTTGCGGATCATCGTACAAGTGAACTTTGAATCCTTGCACTTGTCCGTAGGCTGTGATCACGGTCACATCTCTGTCTAGATTTTTTGAGTCAGATCTTTCTCTCCCTTGGAGATCCTCTCGCCAGCCACCTAATATCCCAGGTAGAGGGAGTCTCGAGGTCGTGTCCTGAGAGAATGACGATCGTTTTCTAATTACAATCGTTTTTTACTCGTTGGAAATAAATTTATTTACCAACGTTATAATACAGGTACAACAAAAGTACGTGTCGTTACTTTTTAAAGAATGTCGCGTAATTTTTGTAGTAAAAGAAGAAAAAAATTGTGCAATTTTATTGTATCTTACTTCGTAGAGGTACCGAGTGTCTGGCGCCTTGGTAGGTCCTCTGTAAACAGGGTCCAGGTAACTAGGACGATATCCGTACCTTCTATCTTTGTAAACATAAGTGTCGGTTCTGCGATCCGGCCCGTTTGGAGGCACGTACACACCATCGCGACTGTAATACCGACTACCCGGCGATATCTGTTCCTGACACGATACCGTCGCTCTAAGGAGGCACAGATAAAAACAGACGCGTCCAATCGACGAGCACAAGGTATACGCGGCCATCTTGCCCGCGTGCGTATTGGTACTTCACCAAGGAGGGGCAGCAGCGTGGCTTTGTCGGTGTGTGTACACACGCGCAACACTTCCGCAGGCACGTAGTAAAACTCGGCCTCTCAGCGAACTCTCGGTTGTACGATGAAAAGCGAAAGCTTCTGCGAAAGTAAAACCTTACTTAGTTGTATTCTCATTGAGAAGCAAGAAAACGTCACCGAGTTGAGAGAAACTGGAAACGCATTCTTCTTCTCTTTCTTTCTTCTTTTTTTCTGAATTGAGAGATTGGATTATGGCGATTACTAGCACGTGTGCGCTACTTACGAAATCGACGGGCCAACACCCTACGCGACCTGTTCGAAAACGATCGTCTCTCCCGCTTGTGACACTACGGAACGTTGAAATTCATTCTCCGTATCCTGTAACAAGCATCGATACGTTATTATGTCCCTTAAACTATCTTCTTCTCGTGAATTTGTGTTAATTTTCGCATATTTTTGTCTCAAACGACAAATATACCACGATATCGACGAGATGAGAAATTGCAAAAATAATCGACGAGATTAGTGAAAATCGCCATCGTTCATTGATTAAATTCTCAGTTGCAGCCTCACGATACATACACCATAGCTGACATCGGTGAAAATCGTTTGCGATACGAAGCGCTACTCCGAGTAACATCCAGAGTGTACTGAACCTGGTTAATGTTGCCCTCGCGTGCAGATACGCGCCGCGATCGAACGCCCACGCACCGGCAAATACTCGTTATATACTGAAATGATCGCGCAACAGGATCTATGAATCCCTATGATTGCCAAAGTATGCCGTCGCGTGAACGGACGAGTTGTATCCACACACTGCAAACACACACGTATATATGGCGTTCAGTCATAAGAGCCGTGGCTCGTGCGAGGTGTACGTATGCGCTTATCTTCCGGAAATTCTATCTGAAATTGATTGTACATCAGTGATACTCATTCGAGGTGAACGTTATCTTACAATTATTCGAATGTAGGTAATAGATAACTCAATAGATAACTTGTTAGAAAATTTCGTTCTCACAAGTAGACTATGATATCTAACCTATATATATTCTGGATATTTATGTTTTCGAAGCACAATCATGGAGTAAAATCAGATCACCGCTGCAATGTTGTTGAGATTGATAACATACCGATGGAGGGCATGAATAAACGCTGATTAATCGACGATTTCCCCTCCCCCTCGATTCCGCTATTGCGTTGCTTTCATCGTTGAATGATCTTTCTATTAATTGCGACCGTCTCGAGCTGTTCTTCGCTATTTTATTGCTTTCGTTAGATTCTTGGCAATCCATTGACCCTTAGAGGCACGCAATTTTAGTGAAAAAAAAAAACACCTGCACAGAATTTTTTTGAATATAAATAAGGAAAAGAAAATGTTTGTTTCAATTGTTAAACATAAAATATTTCTTAAAATGAAAGAGAAAGTAATATTTAAATAAATTCTTTATTACAGATGGGGCATAAATAATCCCAAAATGGAACTAACGTTCTAAATGAAGTTCTTCGAAAGGCATCTTTCAGAAAAACATCACACCATGCATTAACTGTTAAAAAAAGAAAAAATGTGGGACAATTGTAAACCCACCTAACCCCAAAGAGTTGAGAAATCCAGATCAATGAACAGAGAATTATACATACATTATAAATCAATCATTCCGGTTGAATGTGACATCACAGTGACAACGTGATTCAACCGGATGCGTTTTGACTGAAAAAAAGGTTAGTCGCGAAAGTAACTGATAAACGACGATGCGACACAGAGGTCACGTTGTATTTAGGAACGTGCATTGCTCGAGCAATTGCTGCGGAGATGCGACAAAGTAAAAGTTTTTTTATCTGTCGCCCCCTTTGTCACCCCCCTCCACAGCGAGTTCACCAATTTACGGCAATTGCTGGATTTATTACCCATTCCCCGGTTGACTTTACTTGCACGCCTGTACAGTCCCAGTAAAGAACCGGCCCCGGGCTTAATTACGCCGGGTCCGTTCTCGGCTATCCTCTTGGATATCGTCACGCTTGACACGACGGGGTCGGCCTCTGAGAACAAAAGTGAACGCGAAATAAAGCGTCGTTGGCGAATTGCAAAAGTAAGGAGAATCAGTTACATGAAAATACGCGTCGTCTTCTTGTCCCGATATTCATTTCCAGGCCCTAGGGGAAATATATTTTTGAAGTTGAAGATGGCGGTATATTTTCGAAGTAGAAGATGTAGTTTTAAGACTGCAATCCGCTCGTTATACAGGGTGGACCATTTAATAAGTGAGGCAACCTAGATATCATTTCGAATTGTTTCGAAAGCCAAAAAAAAACTGGCGAGTATATTTCTTCTCCAAGATCATTTTTCTTGGAAGAATTTTCAGGGTCATTGATGTTTTTCTCTCATATAACCACGCATATGTATTTTTTTTTTATTGTGTCTTGTAGCTGGTGGAAATACTTTCACTTAGTTTGTAATACTACAACTTATGTGGAATCGTTTAATTCGTGAAACAAATTGTATTTATATTGGGTGATGCACAAAACATGTACTTGGTAAGTATATTTTTTCCAAGGTCATTTTTTTTCAGAATTTTCAAAGTCATTGATGTTTTTTTTTTTTCTTTTCATAAAACTATGTATTTTTTTTTTACTTCATGGTGTAGTTGGAGTGAAAAAAATACGTTCAGATATCTAGAGTACATGACTATGAAAATTTAAGTTTTACGTGTGAATTTGTCTCTATCAAGATCTTGGCCAAGTCGCGACGATCGAATGTCTAATAATAAATGTAAATAAACATGTTTACTATTTGTTTACATCGTCAATGTAACAATCTTTTATAACAGCTTGAAATCCCTATTAGCGTATCGAAATTTGTAATTCACAAAGAAATACTCAATAGTTGTATGAAATATAGAATAGCTACATGCATTATTAAATACATGTATGTATTGTTAATAGTTATACGTATCGCTAAATAGAAATACAAAATACTTATATTATTAAATACATTCATGTATTGTTCATGTATTATATGTATTGCTAAATAGAAATATAAAATAGTTATATGTATAGTTGTATGAAATATGCTGTATGAATCGTACTAGTATAGTTGTACGAGAAGAAAAATATCAATAATCTTGAAGCTGCTGAAAAAGAAAAAGAAAGAAAAGAAGTATATTTTGCATCATCACAATTCGAGAAGATATCTTTTAGATATCTGACTTCCCTTAAATGGATCATCCTATATGTTTTTGAAGATAAAGCTGAACAAAAGATATAGTGTTTTTTAAGACTGCAATCTGCTCGTTATATAGCTTAAAGATATTCAAGTTTACAGTGTGTATGATGAATGCAAATTTACAGGACGAGACACTCGGTTCATCCAGGGCCGATGTCCGTGTAAAGTTGATTTAAATGAACGTTATTATAATCGTTGTTTGCGTTCTGTCAGGCGTGCATCCCTGCTTTTTTCCTTCTAAGGACTTCTGTGTTAAAGTAGTCTTTGAACTCGTGGGAATAAGACAGCCTCGGCGCAATTATTCTTTTCAATATTCAGCATCGTTTCACGCGGGCGTGGACGAGTTCGCTCGTGCCTGTAAAAATTAAACATTCCTCCAATTAAAGTACACTCTTTCCCTTTCGAGGGCAGAGAAAATCAACAGCCCACTCGACGAATGAAAAACGACGTACCTTTTTATCTCAGGTAGTCGAGTGAAATTCTCTATTCACTGTTTTTATTTTAAAAAATAACTTTTCGTTCTTCCTTGTATTCTCTGCTAATTCTCGGACGTGGAGAGATCAGGAGCATTCGTTCAATTACATCTACAGTTACAATTCTCCCCATATATTGTTAACAAAATCACAAAGCAGACTTGGGGTTAAACCTGGACGCAGAAAAGTCGCAATCCCACGAGGGTGCTGCAATTACCCTTCGAACACCATCTTGACCACATCCTGTCTTAGTACTACGATTTCACCTTGGACACTCTCCCCCTATCATTCTGTACTTTTTTCGGGGCACGTGTGTATATACATGCACAAGCTGCGCGTGGTCTGTCGGGTTTCCTCGGGCTCAGGCACAGATGCACCGGTGGTGGTCGAAGAGTGGGGGTGGTGCGGTGGTGGAGGCACTCGCGTACAGTCTGGGCCCACTTGTTCGGACGATCGTCTTGTCACTCGAAAGCGCGTTGCCATTCTGGCAACATCGATTACGCGCGTTGCAACAAGTCCTCCGGACCGCTCTTTCGTCTCCTCGCTTGCGAGCCAATTTGAACGTTGACGTCGCGCCATAAGTGCGTTCGCGGGTGCATTCTGAATGTGAAGGAGCTTTAGAAGAATGCTTTAAAAAGAAACGATCCTCTTTAATAAGGCCAGCGTTGTTCCACGTCGCGTTCATTTCGCCAAGTCTCGGTAAACTCGGTTTGAGACAAAATGACCACCGAGACGTTTTCGAAGGAGCTGGACGCTCACATCGTGACCCTGTTAACGAGGATCTCGTCGTTCAAAGAGAGCAACGCGGAACCGGTGGAAAAGAAAGCACCGATGTCGATAGAGGCTCGCAGTCTCGAGCTATGGAGGGCCGTGGCCGTAGAGTGTTTCGCGACTTTCCTCTTCAGTCTCGTTGTATCCGGCGCGGCTGCGTCTTCCGCGGTTTCCGGAAGCGGACTCTCCGTCTTGGCTACCGCTGTCGCATCCGGCTTCGCGATCTCGGCGATTTGCTTCATCTTTGGTCACATTAGCGGTAAGTTTCCTTTCACTTTGGATGCAAATTGTACGAAATTTGATGTTGTTGCACTCTGAAAAAGATACATATCTGTATATGTAATCTATAAAATAATATAACTAATAATATGTGATATGTTAACATTTCGTTTACTCGAAAGAGAGTAATCTTGTCAGCGTAGAAATATCACACCCAGAGGCTATATGTCATCTGTCCTATCGCGTCGTTTATACTCGGTCCTCACGGTGTCTCTCTCGATTGGCTCATTAACCGATTATAGTAGCTGATAGAAACATGGCACGCCACGCGTGCAGTGGAACGTATGCGAGAGAGTGTCCTAGATGGCATATAATACTTCACACGTACCTCTTGGAACTCCCTTGGTCTATTCGTTTCTAAATAAAACACCATTCCTTCTTTCCATTTAAGATGTGCAATAACATTATGCACCAACTTTTCATCTGAACACCTAACATTGTCAATTTTTGTATAACTTTCTGTCTTTGTATATATTTCTTTTTGTACACATTATTTTCTTTCTATACATTTCTGTCTTTGTGTACATTTTTGCTTTTGTACATATTTCTTTTTGTATGCATTATTTTCTATCTTTGTATATATATGTACATATGTATATATCTCTGTTTTTGTTCATATGAGAAGACACAGACTGTAAACTTATAATAAAATTTAAGATGTGATAAAATGGTAAAATATTTAACGTGCAGGTGGCCACGTGAATCCAGCTGTCTCGGTGTCTTTCGCTTTGTGTCGACGAATCTCTCTTCTCCGAGCTGCTCTCTATGTCGCCGCACAGTGCGGAGGTGGCATAGCCGGTGCTGCGATGCTGTACGGGTGAGCGATCGTTCTAAAAGTATTACGTAACAGACACTTGTAAGATTCGCGAGCAATTTCCAATCCTTCTCTTCTTTCTTTCTTTCTTTTTTTTTTACACCGTCGCACGTTAAACGTTAAAGAAACGCAATTGAATATTCTCTTGAATATTAAATATTAAAGAAACGTGATTGAATTCTCCAACTTGAAATCTATAAAACTCTGACACTCTGAGTGAGAAGGCTTGAACACAGTGTATTTCCAAAGCAAACATTTCTCTCCAAGCGTTTATACATACACACACTGGAAAAAATCATGGTGTGGAAAAAGAGGCGAGATATGAGGCCCCAAGAGGGCAGCTGCTAGATATGGAATCCAAGAAAGCCGCGTGGTCAGGCCGCCGGAAGCTTTCTTGTCCCTCCAAAATGTCTTACAACCATTTTCAAATCGACATCGTGCACTTTTTACGTAAAAGACAGATATAACTATTTCTTATAATCACTGCTAAAATTTAAAATAGGTAAGAGGAGGATATATATATGGACTGTTTTCGAGAACCCACCTTAGATAAGTCGATAGCGGCATGCATACATACCTATCTGCATAATCTTGCACACAGTATAAACAACCGTGATCTTCTTATAAATCTCTCAAGCTTCCAGCCGAATCCTTGGGAGAGAAACCTTCCCAGTATATTCCTTTCCAGTTTCACGAGTACGTATACCTCGAATGATGTGAAACCACCCTCTAAACCTGTATGTAACGGCACAAAACTACTGCCCAGAAGCTTCCATCTAGTTTGACTGAAATTTACCTGTCAGAACGATAAAACGCAAGTGAGATTATCGAAAATTTAAAAGCAACTGGAAATAACTTTGATAAGAACAAGTAAAATACATACTGTCTACATATAGAGAATCATTCTCCATCTATTTTGACCGATAGATTACCAAAACTTTAATGATTGAAAGCAAGTGAAATGCATACATACTGTCCATATGCAGGAAATCACTCTCCATAACATTAAAAACTTTGGGTTGCCATATTTTCATATCACTTATCGTCCCCCCTTGCGCAGAGCTGTTGGCCACAATTGCAGGAATTGGCCGACGCTTTGAAATAAGCGCTCGCGGATCGTTATTACGTTGTTCATCGATATTCGCATCTCTGTCATTAACTCGTGGGCCCGCGTGGATGGTCTATAATCCGTGGAGAGCAGCCAGGGGTTTCCACGGGCAGCCGATGATCAGGACATCGCGCCGGGCGTGCTGCCATAATATGTATCCGAGAGAAGGCGAGAGAGAGAGTGAGAAAACGAGACTGGCCGCGTGCAAGTTGGTGCACGTGCCTCGATTTTGCCTGTGGTCAAAGGATCTCGCGCTGCAAGAAAGCGAGAAAAAAGAATGTGAAGAGGGAAACGGGAGGGAAAGAAGGGACGACGGACTTTCAGGATATTTACCCCATCACTTAGGTCAAATCTCTGTTTCGCTGTTCTGGAGGAAAACAGAACGGATTATTTCTCTTTCTTCTGGGTTTTAAACGTGACAGAACTGCTCTCTCTTTGTTAAGAATCGTCATGTTTTCCTTTTTCCCTTCGCATAGAATGACCATCTGAAAATAATTGAAACGGAGGATTATTCTAGATTATGCTGGAACGTGAGAAATGGTGAAGCGTACATTTAAATATATTTTATTTAAATATATCTTATATTATGTTAAATATATATATACTTATTTATTTAAATAAAGTGCAGATTTAAATATATTTGTTTGATCTATTACTTACACAATGTGTACAATGTAATATCTACTGCTACAAGTCTCACTGCAACGAGATGCCACACGAACTCGCTACAACATAAATGAAAACTCCCTTCTGCGACGGTAGTCACCGAGGCGTAGTATTGTCTCAAAGCACAATTTTAGACTGTTTAATTATATTCGGTTATTCAGCGACTGTCAGTGAAAAAAATTGCAAGGAGGGGAAGAAGAAGAACGACAAGGTGGTAGACGAGGTGGTAGACGAGGAAGAGAGGGAGGGAGAGAGTGGCAGAGGCAGAAAGAGGCACGCGTAATTGGCAGAGCTAGAGGGAGAAGCTTCTTCAGAGGTGAGCACCTGCCTCGTTCCGTGTACGCTGTGGCAGACCACCGCCTCGCAGCTGCCGCAGATGTTCCATGGACCAAAAAAGATCGTATACGGGAGAAGGATCGAGCAGGCACCAGAGACAAGGATAATGAATGCCTATGCGCGCCAAGGTGGGACAAGTTTCACGACGCGATCGCCTCTCATTGAAGGAGGACGCGATGCGATTCGGCCCCGGAGCAGATGTTTTCTACGTTTCCGAGGATCATTGTCCTCCCTTTCTCCCTTTGTCCTCGTCTCCCTCGCTTTCTTCTTCTCTCCTCTTCCTTACCTCATCGTAGCAGTCTATTCGGAATACCGATCTTCGATTAAAGAAGATATCTGAAAAGAAAAAATAGAGTCGTCAGAGATTGTAGAGAGATATCGTAACGCAAAGATGAGCAACGATGTAATTAATGACACGATTAATTGACAATAACGTTGCAAAAAGATACCTGAGGAGTATTTAATCGGTGAACAGAAGATATATAGATTGGTGCAAGTTGCAGACCCTTGGTATTGTTCCATAGAAGTCACAGAGAATAGAGGGACACCCTTGTAAATAATTTCCTTATTTCATCAATGTTTTGTGGTCAGAAGAAAAAACAGAAACATTCTCCGCATGGTTAGTGATAATGTAATTAATGACATGATAATTGGCAATAACGTTGCAAAGAGATACCTGAGGAGTATTTAATCAGAAGGTGTACAGGTTGATACAGGTTGCATGGACGTTGCAGATCCCTGGCATTGTTCCATGAAAGTCACAGAGAATAGAGGAACTCCCTTGTAACCTATTCAACGTTCCCCGTGAAATTTCATCAATGTTCTGCGGTCAGGGGAAGAAAAAGTAGGAACACTCCCCGTACGGTTCATCGCCTGAATGATGTAACCCCGAATGTCATTATCCAATGTCCATTAACGTTGAAAAAGTTGCGATGGTTTTCCTCAGTGATTGTCTCGAACGATCGAGCAATCAAACAGTTTTTAAACAAATCAAATTTAAAACAAGAATCTGAACTTAGAAATAATCTAAACAATTTAGGTTATGTGTAAATGGAACAATTTCCGCACTTTATTGTCTGTATACATTATGTTTACTCTAAGGCTAAATTTACGTCATTTTTAAATAATAACCTAGACTGTTCCATTTTTCACTTACAAATAATCTAAAATTAATCTAAATAATCCAGATTGTTCCATTTCTCACTTACAAATAACCTAAAAATAATCTAAATAATTTAGGTTATACATAAGTGAAGAATGGAACGATTGTTTAAAAATTGTTGGAAAACTAAAAATGGGATAAATCGAGGCCAATCTAGAGCACTCATAGCGCACAAACGAAAACCGCGACGTGCATTTCATCATCAATCGGTCATCTTAACAAAAAAACCAAGGATGCAGAGGCATCTGCGTAGATGTTTCTTTTTTTTTTTGGAAGGAGCAGTGCGATCACGTGTCTTGCTTCTGAACTTGAGACATCCGCATCCGCCAGAGGATCTTGCACGGATCGAAACGAAAACGTCACGCGGTATGAAATTGTTGGTGACCACTGGGCGCTCCGACGTAACAGCAGATCCGTCATTCGCAGCGAGAATCACCCTTAAGGCCACCATATGACCGCACAAAGAGATAACAAGTGCGCGATATGTACCGAAATAATAATCGAACAATACTCTGGTTAACTACCCGGGTTCGTCATCCCTTCGAGGAACGTCTCTGGGGAAACGTGTGCGCACTCCCTGATGGGGCGGGAGGGGGGAAAAAACGAGAGACTGTGGAAAAAAGGCGCGACAGCGAGGGAGAGACGAAGAAAGAAACAACTAGAGTATTCTTTGCATCTGTTGCGAATGGGTCACTTCGCAGCGTGCGCGTGTTGCGTGTGTTTAGACGGCGTTTGTAAAACAGGTATCCTTGCGTTTCGTCGAGGGGTCGCGCCGCTCCCAATGCGACACTTCCCCGGAATATAAATAAAAAATGACACGGAGAGACCGAGGGCAGATAAATCGTAAACCGAACTGACACGAACGACCCAAAAGATTATGGGAGAACCGCGAGTCTAACTATCCGGAAAGGATTTAGTATCGCTTCATCGACGCGTTACAAGATTCTCCCATTATCCTGCCATGTGTTTCTTTCTTTTCCCTTTTTTTTTTTCCACACCTAACCCAAGAAAGAAGATCCACGATGATCTACGTTTTCATAGACGGCTAGTTGCATTTGAATTTTTGTACGAGCGTTCGGGAGAGAGAATGCAATAAAAATATTTCCAGCAAATCACACGAGTTTCAAACAAAAGCTGAAATTCTCAAGAGAATTCAAATTCTTCAAGAGAGACGGAAAGAAAAATTTTTTTTGGAAGCTCAGGAAAGATCGTTTATCGAACACACGATATTCGAAAAGAAGAGGTTATTTTTATACTATTCAAATTTTAAACTGTATCAAATTTTCCTCTTGTCCATTGAAGCGACGTTCAAACCGAGATTTTCCGAAGAAGGAGGAATATTAGTTCAGAGGATGGTAAAAAGTATTTGTCAGGGGAGTTTGCCACCAAAGGACTGGGGGGGAACAGCTGTGAGGAAGCAGGTGTGTGTTGTGACGTCAAGCAAGACACACGCAGTGCGCGTGGCAAGCCGGATGTCCAGCGAAGAAACAGCTTCATCCACGAGTTTCCTGTTCCCCGACACTGTCCAACTGCGCTTCGCTTTAAAAAAATCTCCGCTCGCTTCTCTTCTTAATCGCAATCGTTCGAAGCTGCAACATTAGTTTAACCTCTTGCGTTGGAATGACGCACGCCACGCACGTCGAGAATATTTACCCCAAAATTGCAATATTTCCTCAGTTTTAAGCATATTGAAATACAACCCAGGCAAAACAAATAATAAATTTATTACTTCTTGGTCATTTCTATCCAGTGATATCCTGATGAATTCAAAAAGAAGACGAATTATTGTATACGGTTTGGTCACTCGTTATGGTCCGTCAACTAGTTACCAGCGCAAGAGGTTAATTGTTTGAAACGGGACTTAATGTTTTAACAAAGATGCGGCGAAACAAAATAGAGAGAGAGAAAGAAAACTCGCGAAGAGTTAACACGCAGAATGGCACGAAGAAAATTCGTCGTGGCCGCGTGGAGTGTCATTCGTCGTAAAGCTACGGTTTTCCAAAATGAAGGGAGAGATTACAAGACGACAAGCAATATCCAAGTCTCTTCGAAAGCCTTCGATATTAGGTTCCTAAGCTGCGATTTCAAGGACCTTCAATACTCTCAGTCGTGACGGGCAGGGAGAGGGAGGAGGTCTCCTTTCCTCCGAATTCCTTTCAAAGATAATTCATCGACCAATCAAACGCGCGTGTACACTATTAGCTTCCACAGATAAGTCATCTCAAGCTCGTACAGTTTAAATATTACAAGTTTAAAACTGAATTTTTTTTTAAATCAGTACGACATCATATACATGTCAGACCTGGGTATTTTGAAAACTTTTGAAAGTAAATTATTTTTCAAAGTTATTTCAGAAATAATCTATTTGTGAAATAACGAAATTATATTATCAAGTATTTCATATAAAAATTACAATAGTTGTAATCCTCTCTCGTCTTCGTTATCAGTAGAGTGACTATTTTTGTTTGCAACCTTGACAGATGTCCCCAAATTTTGTTCATTAATGAATCAAATGTTTGAGGAACAAGCCAAGACAAATTTCTGCCGTGATAACATACACTGATAAATTATATATTTGATTTTCATTAATTACTCTTTTTTTCATTTGAGTATTTTCGTTTCATTGATATTTCCTCTGAACGTTATTTGAAAGACAAATTTTCATTTGTTAAATAAACATTATTTTCTGAAATAATCACTTCTTCAGTTCACTACTTTCCCAATTATTTGCATAGTTTCATATTCCTTTAATTGATCAAACTACGTACCATTAATTGAAATCCATCATTTGCCAAATACTAAAGAACATTACCTCAAAAATTTATTTACAAATTATTATTCGAAATAAATCTCCAGATCTGATACATACGTATAACGTACGTGCATATATCTGCACAAAGCGTCACGTTATATTTTTCATTTATCAGTCCAAGATTCTGCGTTTTATGTAGCTGGTCCTCTTTGGACGTCGATGTACGAGATACACACACGCGAGAGACTGTTGTCGAGCCGAAAATGTAGCGTGAAAGCCAGGTGGGTCAGGTAGAACCGTTTCAGTAGGAATGTTTTACCTGCTTGGAACACCTTTTACCGCGGATACAAAGCGGCCCGCTCAAACGATACCCGCGATGCTCCAGCTTTTACAACTTTGAATCGTCTGCAACAGTTATTCCACGTTCGGGAACGTTATTCCAATCGTTAACGATAACGTGTCCTGCGGCACGAAGGAACGCACCTCTTTGTTAGTAAAAATAAATTCGGAGCGGTTGGTGATGAGAAGGAAAAAGAAAAAAAAGTGGAGAACATATGACGCTGTTTCACGCACCTCTTGAAATCCCTGACTCGCAGCTAAAAACGCGTGATGTCATTCTCTAAGCTAAATATTTGAACGCGTTATACGCTGGGAAAGTTTATGTTCCAGCTTTTATTTTTCTTTGCGGTGGTTTCACGGAGAGTTGGTGAATGTAATGATAAAAAGTAAAGTTCTTGATGTTTCAATTCCTTAGAGAAAGTTGACGTAAATTTTAGAGAGAAGTTGTTAGTTAAATTAATTGCCTTCTGTATTTGACAAGGATTCTGGATTGAGGATTTCTTCTGTTTTGTTTTTCTACAGTCATTGTTAGTTCTTCTGTATTTTATTTCATTTAGAATTGATGTTTGAACAGCACTTAATTTTTGCTAAAAACAAGTGTCACAATTATGATTTAATGTTCCATCTTAGTTCTCTTCTTCCCTTGAGAAGTGTAAAAAGCATATTTACCTTGGAGTACGTTTTGAGAAATAAAACAGCCATGAAAGGATGTACGTTGATCTCTGGATGTGGGAGAAAAGAACTGGCAATGCGAAAAGGCTCTAGCTTAGGGTGGTGGGATGAACGAAGCAGGATGCCAACAGATGGTCGCAACCACGTGTTCGTTCTTAAGAATCGTACCGTTCCTTGATTGTTAGGTCGTGTGATTAAGATGCATGTGTAGTTCGTCTTTTGGTTCAACAAAATCCGTTCCCTAATGCTGACACGTGTTCAATCACGGTTTCTTCTCCCCATTTTGAAAGACTCGCTTGAAGAAAGATCCTACTTGCACTGTAATTTTCATTGAGAATACAAGAAAATCAAAGTCATGAATTTGTCATGGAATTTTAATATCAACTAACCTAACCAAACCTAACCTAAACCTTATACCTATTATCGTTTCAAGCGATGTCCCATTGTGAAAATTTTGTTTCTCAACAGCTGAGTCTTCTCGAAGCTTCAAGTAACTGTCGCTATTTTCTATCCGCTTTCCGAAACGCGTGCACACAGTAACGAGTTCGACATGTTTGAACAGATAAAGACGGAAAACATCTGCCGCTGTTTCGTATCCTCCGACCGAAAGAGAATCATTTATAGGCCTCCTAAAGCTCCTTTGTAACTGCGACTTTACGCTATGGATATTTGAAAGGACCACTGAGGATTCCTTTTGTGCAACATGTGGCTGGCACGTGTTTCCCCGTAGAAAGCCAAGACCCACGATTTATATAGGATTCTATATAGGAGGATCCGCAACGATCTTCGAGACCAGCTGCCGAGGTTCCTCTTCTCTCTCTCTCTCTCCCTCCCTCCCTCTTTCTTTCTTTCTTTCTTTCTCTTATATCCTAACAGAGCTTAGATATCGCCGCCGTGAATTTATAAAGGTATGATAGTTGTAATGATGAACCTGAGAATTTCATATTTTCTGTGTTAGATTAGTTGAAAGGAATTTTAAAATGTACAGGACGTTTAAAATGCTCAAATTTAATAGGGAGACGTTTCACCAATTAAATTTTGTATAACTTCTTGAAGTTATTACTAATTGCAAGAATATTAATAGGATCAAGTTTGAATCTTATTGATAGGATTCTAAAATCTTGATTATTTAAATTCTCTTTAAATAATTAATTCTACTTTAATATTAATGAATTAAAATATGACAACATTAATGAATTAATATTAATGAATTTCTCCAATTAAATTTTGTGTAAAAAGGAATTTTCTGAAGTATCAAGTTTGCATTCCGTTAATAGAATTCTAAAATCTTGATTATATAAATGGTTGATTCTACATTAATATTAATGAACTAAAATATTGTAATATCAATGAATTTCTCCAATTAAATTTTGTACAGAAAGAAACTTTGTGAAACATCCAGTTTGCCTTAAAAGGATTCTAAAATCTCGATTATTTAAATTCTCTTTAAATGATTAATTCTACTTTAATGTTAATGAATTAAAATATGATAATATTAATCAATCAGTATTAGGGAATTTTTTGAAGCATGAAGTTTGTCTATAATAGGATTCTAAAATCTCAATTATTTAAATTCACTTTAAATGATTAATTCTACATTAATATTAATAATTAAAATATCATAATATCAATCAATTAACATTAGGGAATCTTTTGCCTACAATAGCATTCTAAGATCTTGATTATTTAAATTCCCTTTAAATAATTAACTCTCCTTTAATATCAACGAATTAATATATCATAGTATTAATGAATTAATGAATTAGTGGTGAACCGCTTCGAAGAACGGTAAGAGAAGAATGAGAAAAACGGTCAGCCGCGTTTGCTCGCCGAAGAAGCGGATTCTCGTGGGTGTATGCACTTCCTGGCCCCTTTTTCACATGTTTCCCCTTCGCGGCGGGGCGAAGGATAGAATTCTGAAGCCCGGACCTGCTTCCCTGCTCTTTCAAAGAATTCCTGTGCTTTGTCGCCCATTGGGATTTCTATAGTCGATGGATATAGTGCGTGTATGCGAAACCGCGTGTGTACTGTACCTGAGAAAAACCGTTCCTCTGAAATTAATCGTTCCGCTTTCTTTATAAGAATTTTATATAAAAAGCAAGCCGAACGAATAAAGGAAACCTTAGTTACCCGTTGTTCGGGTCACGTTCCAAAAAAATCCGCTCGCTCGCACTCGATTGTCGAGAAGTTGCCTTCCTGCCTAAAAGTAGAACTTCATCGCGTACAATCGCCGGTCGAGGCGTGACAATCGACAGAGAGTTTCGTCGTCCCACAAGGGAAAGACCGGTCAAGCTTCTTGCAAAACTTCCCACAGTCGCTCTCTCGTTCACCGTGGGCCTAATTTTCTGGTTTAACCGCAACTACCGGAGCATCTGAACTTTCCCATAGGGCAAGACTTTAGAATGGAGATCACTCTCCACTCCACTCCGGCCTTTAACACGCGTCGTACACATGTGGCGGTTTTCCTGGCTCGAAATAGGAAGGGGGCCAGGAGGGAGATAGACAGAGAGAGAGAGAGGGGGGGGCCCACTAACGACTAGAATACTATAGCTATACACACACGTATGTAGCTTCGACCACTCTGCACTCTGGGGCAGTTCCCCCTCCCGGTGGGTGGAAGATATCAATAGCTCGTTAAACGCGACAGAGACCCAGAGGTGAAAGTGATACGCATCACCACCCCTTCTGGCTCGAATTGAAATTTATTTTAAACGTCGTGTCACTCGCTGGACCCTCGAGGGTGTTTCCTGGGGTTCGGTTACTCTTCCCCCCCGTGCGAATATGGAGCACAGGTTGCACACGGTTTCTCGAGTCAAGTGCCACGACGAGGCGGGGATCTCGGCCGAGCGATCCCAACTTCTCGAGCGGAAAACGTGAGAAAACGGTCGCCGTCCATAAGAGATCTTTCCTGGGAAATATCGAATGACGACATGGCATCGCAAAAAAGCGTCGCGAGGCTTTGTTACATCCATTGTTGGATAACAAAGTCATCGAAGATACTTATTACTGTCTCTTCGCTTTTACTCTCTCGGTGTTATCTCGTTACAATGCTTATAGATCCGAGATCGAAAAACAAGTGAAGACGCGAGACTTCGTGGCCACAGAGTGAACTATGTGTTCAGCAAGTAGGCACTCGCACATCATACAATTAGCAAACAATAGATGTCGCGATCTTCGCAGGTTCCTGCGAAAAGCGGAACTGTGATTAATTTTTTTTTTTAGGGCAATCGCAAAGAACGATCATCCATGAAAAAGGAACGAGATCGCTAGTTTCGCGTGGATTTGTTGGTACACAAGATACAAATGGAAGTTGCTTCGTACGTTTTCAGACCGACTGCTCGTACCGGCGCTTTCCGTTGCAGAAAGGTTTTCAGTGCAAAGAATATGGAGGCCAGTCCGCACTTTGGTGAAACAAAGAGTACCAAGAGATGTAAAGAGTGTTCCCCTTTTGTTTTTATCTGTAGCGAAAATGGGTCTGTTAGAAAAGAGGATTGAAATGGAATTGAAATTCTTTCAGCCTTTCTCTTCTGAAAAAAATTGTCAACGAATATGTTGAAAAAAAGAAACTAATGGCAGCTGGATACGTATTTACAATATCATCTTACCGCGCAAAAATAATTGTCTGTTGTCCGCTGAAGGAAAATCCGCTTATCACTCTGAATCTCACAAGAGAGACGCACGAGAATTCATTCATTTTTTTTTCTTCTCTTGTGTATTTCCACCCTATCCACGAACGACACAGTTAATCCCAATTGTACGGTCGTGATCTGCATTTCTGATTTCATCAATTCGCTCTCTCGTGACACGATCACGAGGCCTCTCGAGGTAGAGAGGCCGAGCACAGTAGAAGAAAGAGAGAAAGGGGGCATTCCATTTGCATTACACTTCAAACGGGGAGGGAGAATTTTCCATCGATGCGGCGATATGTGTTTCATGGGGCGGTGATTCGATGCATTTAATAGCGAGATTAGGGAACGTTTCTCCCTCGGTGCTGCTTGATAATCCTGCGGTTCGAAAGGTGCCTATGTGTACAGGTGCATCTCGTTGATTCTTTGGCAAATGTTGATCTCATTTCTCGGTTACTTTGAGCCCCGCTGTTTCTATTGATCTACTCGAGATAAACGACACGCGTCTGAAAAGGAAATTGACGTTAATGTGCTTGCAAGCGATGTTTGTATTTATTGTTGATTTAAATAGTCGATTTCTAAAATTTATGTACCATTAATGCTGATCAATAACATGCAATGTATATCAGTGATGTATTATGTGATCAATTATTAATTAATTTTATAAATCAACATTTTAACCAATTATAATATATATAATAATTGATTAGAACGTTGATTTATAAAATTAATTAATAATTGACCATATAATACATGACTAATATATATATATATTATATTACATATATGTATGATTTATTGTATTATGTTAATTATCATATTAATGTATGATTAATGTTGACTTATATCATATAATATATATTAAATGTGTTACATGGTTTATATTATATGACAATCATTAATTAATTTTATAAGTTAATCAATGTTACTCATGTATTATATGACTGATTATGTATGATTGTATACATGTATATTATATGATTGACATTGATTGATTTGTAAAATTAATATAACAATTGATATACAATATTAAAATGTTGATTTATAAAGAGAATGAGCAAACATTTGTGAAAACAGATTTAGTACTAATATTTGGTCTGGTCCACTTCAACGTCAGTATTTTGGATAAATTTTCAACATTAAGATCCAAAGCTTTTTATCAGTTTGAGTATCTCGTTCTCAGAGCAAGACTCTCATTTTGTCTGTGAACACCAAATCATTTTTTTTTCTTGGACGATGATCCCACCACTGGTGAAAAGTTCTCCTTGCTTCGATAGTATATAATAGTTGCTGCATGAAATAGAGAAGGTCGCGTGTCTGTGACCCTGTGTGATTGTGCGAACTCAGAAAATTAACGAGCGCTCGGTGCGAAAGGAACAAAAGGCGAGAGGGAGACGGCGATGAACGAAGCCCATGGGCACGACGACGCACCGGCTAATATAAACATTGCACCACAGGGACTGGCTTGCCGCAAGGGGGCTCTTACGCCCAGTAGTCGTGTTGTGTCACGGTAACCTTCAATAGGAAAATCGTCGTGCATTAATATCATCGTGACACGTCATACTCGGGCATAGTTTTGCAGGGCCCAATCGATACTTTCCTTTATTCTTATACTTTTAACTTTAAGTTCAGCCCAAACAGTTTGATTCAACGAGCATGTAATTAATTTTGGCTTCGGTTGCAGGGTGACCACGCCGTCCAACACGCAGACCTTGAGTTCCATAGGCCGCCTCGGGGGCCCTATCGAGAGGCTTCTGGTTGAACTGACACTCTCTGTGCTGATAGTTCTGGCCCATTTCACCTCCGAATCCTCGAAAGCGTTGTCAACGTCAATCTCATCGAAACCAGCTGGCGTATTAGCCGCAGCTTATACAGCTGCCACTTTGGTTTCGGTAAGTACATTCATGCACACACACACACACACACCACTTCCGGTCCCAAACGCTTAAATGCACGAACTTGTCGTTGATAGAAGGAGGAGGAGGAAGAAGAAGAAGAAGAAAAAGAAAAAAAAAGGACATCGTGTCGGTACAGAGAACTCTGCCTCTAAGACAGTAGTCTCTTACTTTCTTTTTTTCCCCTCGTTTCTCTTTTCCATTGTACGCATTCTTCTCTGCGACCAACCGGTCTATCCAAAACGGCTCTCGATTTCTTTCGAATCAGACTCACGTCCGCGTCTTTAAACAGCACCTGCAGGCAGAGGAATGAGAAAGACAGAAAGAGAGAGAGAGAGAGAGAGAGAGAGAGAGAGAGAGAGAGAGAAAGAGAGAAAGAAAGAACTGGATCTCTCAGTTCCACCTGCTTTGAAACGTGTGTACATATATATACGCACATACATACACCAAAGAGAAAAATCCGAGTTTACTTGTACCTCGTGCAGAGGAAACGAGCGACGTTTTGTTAACTCGAATATTCACTGTCACTTCTGTCCGTCGCGCGTACAGTCTGAAAAGCGTGAAACAGAAAATTATACAACGATCATCGAGCAAATAAGATAAATTATCATATTAATAAGTTATAAAAAAAAAAACAGTTATATATTAACCACGTTGCACTGGCATTCGTGGACCATAACGAGTGACCAAACCGTATACAATAATCGTCGGTGCATCACTGGATAGAAATTACCAAGAAGTAACAAGTTTTATTATTTATTTTGCCCGGGTTGTATCTCAATATAATTGACACTCAGTTATGTTATATTAAATAAGTTATAATATTCATGTACTTTTACATTGCGTTTCAGAGCCCGTTCTTGAACCCCGCTCGCGCGCTTGGGCCAGCGTTCGTCAGCAACCGTTGGGACAACCACTGGGTGTACTGGGTGGGCCCGCTGTCCGGGAGCGCGGTAGCGGCCCTTCTCCACGAGTACGTTCTGAACCCGAAACGGTCCAGGGACCCGCGCGACATGGACGACGGTGACAACTCGTCGATGAGATCCGACGAGGACACGTACGACGACTTGGACAAACCGAGCGGTCCCAAATTCCCGAGCGCGTACGCCACCTATCGTCCGGTGGCCGGAGCGTCCTCCTCAATCTACAGCGCCCCGCCGACAACCCTGGAACGCGTCGAGTCTATCTACGGAGGCACCAAGTCCCTCTACTGCAAGTCCCCGCCCTTGACCAGGGCGAATTTAAATCGCTCGCAAAGCGTGTACGCCAAGTCAACTTCCGGGGCGCGGGATGGTCTGATGATCCCGAAACCGGGCCCGCTGGTCCCCGCGCAGAGCCTCTACCCGATCAGAATAGGGCAAACCGGTTCGAGCTCGGGCGGCAGAGACAGCCAACAGCAGAACGGCTCGAACGGGCCGAGTCAAAGCTCGCAGAATCACAACAGCACGAACCAGAATATGCAGAACCAGCTGCAACAGTGCACGCAGAGCATTTACGGGATCAGGGGGATCTCGACGAGCCTCAGTAGCAGGGAGAACGGTGTCTACGGTATGTCAGCGGGGACCAGCATATACGGTCGGGCCCCGGTCCCTCCCCCGGGTAGCCAGAATCCTCAGCAATCGGGCCCAAACGTCCAATCCTCTGTTCAGAATCATCATCAGCAGCAACAGCAACAGCAACAGCAGCAGCAGCAGCAGCAGCAACAACAGCAACAACAGCATCAAAACGGAACGATATCCACCAACTCGGACAACGCGGTGAATTCTAGAAGGCCGGAGAGCATGTACGGGCACATTTCCAGACGCAGCGACGATTCTGCGTACGGTAGTTACCAAGGCTCGACGCGAGGTAATTACGGAAAGGTACCTGGACCTCCTGGATCAACCGGACCCTCTAATGGGCCATCCGGCCCTCCTCAGTATCGCGAACAAGGAAGGCCCAGTCCAGCCGGGCCGTTGCAGCAGAACCAGCAAAGTACCTTCCAGAGGAATTCACCGAATCCTCAGTACTGACTATAAATCTCATTGGATTTAAGTGATCATTTCCTTCTTTTTTTTTTCACAAGACTTGCTAAATGGTCGATTGAATTGATTATTGGCAGCTTCTCAAGAGCGATCCACGTGCAGCGATCCTCTTGAAGGAACGATGATTGTTGTTGGACGTTAATAGACTCGTATAGGGCCATTGAACGGAACTGAATGTGCGATTGGAGATAAAAGCGAGAAGAAGACGTTGAGAAGAAGAGATTATTGCAGTGCCATCTTGTAGCGTGATGATGACAGCAAGAGAGAATATAGGAGAGTAGAATATATCCTAGAAAATGATTGCAGACTGTAGTTTTTGAAGTTATGTTGTAATGTTCCATAGAAATTTGGAAGGGGCAATGGTATTTATCGTTTGTCCTTAGGAATGGAATTAATATTGATATCCTTTGTCATAATTTGTCAAGATCCGTCGTGACTATTGTGATTCCATCGCACGATGTGTTTCGCGCTTTCCTCGACGTCGGGCATTAGATTGATTTTTCAATCAAGGATCACTATCGATTGTTGCCCTGCTATCTGGAAAGATTGGAAGGCAATGAACTTCAATTTCTGAAGCAGTTAACTATCAAACTCTTCGATCGACGAAGTAGACTGATTGAAATTTGAATCAGTGTACCGTCGCGCAAGACTGATCTCACAGATACTTTTCTACATGCGATACTATAAAAAGACAAAAAAAAAAAAAAAAATTCTCACACGTCGAAGATCAAGCCTGAGGACACGTGCGACATCTATCTTGCTTCGACGTGAATCGATTTTATCCAGTGAGAAAAGATTTTTATACCGCTTCGAAAAAAACGGCTTGAGATCTATTTGTGCGTATTATACACGATCTATGTATCGAGACGCTATATTTTAAGAGATCTGTTATGAGGTCGATATACTATGAAGTAATTTAACGTAATGGATAGAAATAATGGACATTTATGAATTAATATGTATTCGGAGAGCGTAGAAGTCGATGAAACTCGTGGAAAACGAGTCTTTTGTACATATATGTATGGAACTTTGTATTTATTACTTTTATTGTAGGTTATAGGACTGCTTAGGATTATTGTTACGTTCATGTATGTATGTACGTACCTAGAAAAAGGAACTCGACAATAAACAGCTCGAAAAACAATGAATCACGCTTATTCTTTACTGCAATTAAAAATAATCCCAACATAATTTTAACGATCTTCGGCGTTAATCTCTCTCTTTCAGTTCTTCATTGCGTCGAGTTCACTGCTAGAGAAATGTTTATGGCAAGTGACGTCTACAATGATTCCCATTAATATTCAGGCACTAAATGTTAAAACAAACTTTTATAAACATAAAATACAAATTTCTTTATAAATATAATATAAAATTTTTATAAATATAAATATAAAAGTTTTATACAAGACCGTGGAACAATGAACTTGTTTTAAAGCTATTTAAAAATAATACGCAGTGAGAGTAAATGAGGAAATATGATAATTTTAATATTTTAATATTACAATTTAAAATCTTTTCCAAGAATGTTAAAATTAATAAATCATTCATACCTGAAATCATGCATTAATGATTTTAAAATTTTAATATACTGCATATAAAAAAAAACCATCGTAACTATCTGTAAAACATGGATAGAGCTGTTTGTGATATGTGATAGAATGATTTCAATCAATTATGTACTAGCTTTACGTTTCGAAATTGAACATTTGACAACACTGTAATGGATTTTAAAAATCACGTTTCTGAAGCATTCACTGTTCGATCAACTTTGGTCGTTTTACTCGATGTAGTTTTTCAATTCGCCATTTTCATTATTTAAGCACAGAGGGCGCTAAATCATCACCGATTTTTTACTCTGTCGGTATTTCAGAGCACGGAACACAAAGTTTTGTAAGATGCAACGTCTATGTATATATCTCGTCTATAGGGAAGTAAACCTAACCTCTTATGGAAATTTGTGATACTTGCTCTGAAATACCGACCATTCAAAAGCGACTAAAGCGTATTTTTCCGTCTATGGATCGAGCGACTAAAATTTATTTCCTTAATTGGTATTATACGCATATTTTTTTTTTTTTTTTCGTAGTACGATGTTATTTGTTCACGTAGGTTTGAGTTTCAAAATATTCGTTTCAAAAATATTCTGGAAAATATAAATCATTTATATCTGAAAGCTGGTGTATTAATCAAAATTAATTATAATTTAACTAACTTAAAATTTAATCTACCGTATGTTAAAAAAAGCCACGATAAATCCATAAAACATGGATCTTTGTGATATGTAACAGCAAGATTTCGGTTAGTTACTTTGTCACATTTCGACGTTGAAAGCTTGACAACACACTGATTAGATTTTAAAAATCATGTTTTTGGCGCGTTCGCTACTCAACTTTGATCAACTTCGATCGTTTTACTCGACGTAGTCTCCCAGCTCAGCGTTGTTTAAGCGCTAAAGTATCAGTGATCTTTTACAGATCATGGGACACGAAATGCGAGATATATTATTCGTACATGTACTTTGCGCTGGACAACGTTCGAGACACCGGAACAACTCTCTCAGAAACGCCATCTATCGGGATGCGACGAAATCTAGCGTTTATCTCACGTTTAACCGATAAAAATTTTCGAGAGCAATCGGCACGAAGAACCGAGTCTCGAGATAGGCGATCACCTCCTGGTTGCCGAGCAAGGAAGAGCGAAAAAAAAAAGAAAAAAAAAAGAAAAAAAAACTCGTCGGGATCCCCGAACCTCGCGGTTCTTCGGGTGTTCTCTTCTCGGTACGCACTTGGTGATCAGCTGATGACGTAACGCACGGCGAGCGTAAAGAGGAGAGAAGTGTTCGTTGTGTGGCCGTGTCGGTGTTGGAGGGCGCGAGACTTGCGCGAGACGAAGTATGGCGTAGGATTCCCACTTTCATTGAGCAGTGTTTCCGAGTTTGCCCCTACTTCGCGCTACCTGGCCAGTTTTTTCCCTCTCGTTTTCCCTGTTTTAGTTTCGCTAACGGTAAATCAACGGCGGCGTGTCGGTGGGGTGCGCGTGCCACGTTGTTTCGTCGTTGGTGAGATCAGAGAGAAAAGGGGAAAAAAAGAGAGAACTCTCTCGTGTGTGCGGCCCTCTGCTACAGGAGTCGTGAAGCCCAGGACACCTTCGTAATCGTAACGAGCACGAGAACGAACGTGCACGTCGCTGGTGCAGGATGAGCGTCGACGCTTACGGGCCCAGCAGCCAGACCCTGACGTTCCTCGACACCGAGGAGGCAGACCTGATCGGCGCGGACACGCAGGGCAGCGAGTTCGACTTCACCGACTTCACGTTGCCATCGCCGAGCCAGACCCAGGCATCGCAGCACGACGCTGCTCAGAGCCAGCCTAGCCAGCCTGTGCAGGTTCGTTTCCTCTTTCTCTCACAACCTAACCTGTATTCTTTGTTCGTTCACCTCGTACGACGATTTTTCACCCAATCACGCGGACGTCACCTAACCTCAATCACAGATGTAGTTTCAGCAATTCCTAAACAGATAAAACGGAACTTGTGCCTTGTATCTCCCCCTTTCTCGCATCTCTCGTTTTCTATATATTTTTTTGTATTTTTCCAAAGACATTCACCGCACCACCCGAAAGGTTTTCGCTTGCGGAAACGATTTTTGCGACGCATTGGTATGTCGCAGATTGGAGGAGACTGTATTTAAATCACACTTTTTTTAGACTGGTGATTAGTGGCCTCTCCGCGATTTGGAGGTTAAGTGGCGCGTTTCACAGCATTGTGCAAAATTCTCCCAGTCGGTTCTGGTTTCTTATGAGATAATTAGTATACCAGTGATAACTAGTATATCGATGTCGTAAACGGATATGTAGAATCACCTTACGTGGGATCTAAAAGAGAAATGAGTCGAGCTCTTCAAATGGATCTCATTCTGTGCAAGAGTGAGTAATTGATGACTCTTCTTTTTGTTCAGGTTAATGGAACAAGCGGCAGTTCATCTCTGGACTTGAAGATATCTGGTGCTGCGCAGAGTCTTGCGGAATTACAGTTTGAGGAAGAGGAAGAAGAGGCGTATTACAATCGTGACCTGCCAGAGCATGCGTGTAAATATTGTGGCATTCACGAAGCGTCTTGCGTTGTTATGTGCAATGTCTGCCGCAAGTGGTTCTGCAACGGACGCGGAAACACATCTGGTTCTCACATTATCAATCATCTTGTCAGAGCCAAACACAAGGAAGTGACTTTACACAGGTATTATACTGTTATTTCACTTTTTAACTAGACATGGAGTTACAGTTAAAGTTGTATCTGATAATTTTTATTTCTGCTTCACGTTGCAGAGATGGACCTCTGGGAGAGACGGTCCTCGAGTGTTACTCTTGCGCTGTTAGGAACGTTTTTGTTCTCGGTTTCATTCCAGCGAAAGCAGACTCCGTCGTTGTGTTACTTTGCCGCCAACCGTGCGCGGCACAAAGTTCGTTGAAGGACATGAACTGGTAAGCTTTCTCAAAAACAAAAACTACAAACACAATCGTAACGAGTTTTCAACGAGTTTTTCAATTCTCTAGGGATCAAGAGCAGTGGAAACCATTGATAGAGGATCGATCCTTTTTAGCTTGGTTAGTAAAAATCCCATCGGAGCAGGAACAGCTGCGCGCCAGACAGATTTCGGCCCAACAGATCAACAAGCTGGAGGAACTGTGGCGCGACAATGTCGATGCAACCTTTCAGGATCTTGAGAAGCCCGGTGTCGACGAAGAACCGCAACAGGTACTGTTGCGATACGAGGACGGATATCAATACCAGAATATTTTCGGCCCTCTCGTGAAGCTGGAAGCCGACTATGACAAGCGTCTGAAGGAATCTCAAACGCAAGAGAACATCGAGGTGCGCTGGGACGTTGGACTGAATAAAAAGACGATCGCTTATTTCATGCTGGCGAAAACGGACGGCGACATGAAACTGATGCACGGGGACGAGCTGAGGCTTCGTTATCTGGGCGAGCTTCACAAACCTTGGTCAGGGATTGGACACGTGATTAAGATCCCCGACAATTACGGGGAGGAGGTTGGGATCGAATTGAAGAACAATTCTGGCGCACCGACAGAATGCGTCAGTAATTTTGTCGTTGATTTCATTTGGAAAAGTACCAGTTTTGATCGGTAGGTATTTTTTTTTTTCTTATCTAAAGATATGACTTGTAATATATCTTATTAATAATAATATATCTTTTTTTTATGTGTGTGTAACAGCATGCAATTAGCGTTGCGAAAGTTTGCCGTGGACGACACTTCCGTGTCCGGTTACATATACCACAGATTGTTGGGCCACGAGGTGGAAGAAGTCCTGTTCCGCTGCCACCTTCCCAAGCACTTCAGCGCCCCGAACTTGCCGGACTTGAATCGTTCTCAGGTGTACGCCGTGAAACACGCCGTGCAAAGGCCCTTGTCCCTGATCCAAGGACCACCTGGCACTGGAAAGACCGTGACCAGCGCGACGATAGTCTACCAGCTAGTGAAGCAAAACGGTGGCCCCGTGTTGGTGTGCGCTCCCTCGAACACGGCGGTAGACCAACTGACCGAGAAGATACACAAGTCCAACTTGAAGGTGGTGAGACTGTGCGCGAAGTCGCGCGAGGCTATCGACTCGCCCGTCAGCTTCCTCGCGCTTCATAATCAGATCAAGAACATGGAGACGAACACCGAGCTGCAGAAACTGCAGCAGTTGAAGGACGAAACCGGGGAGTTGTCCAGCGTCGATGAGAAACGTTACAGACTGTTGAAGAAGGCGGCGGAGAAGGAACTGTTAGAGGCAGCCGACGTTATTTGCTGCACCTGTGTCGGCGCTGGCGACCCAAGACTGCACAGGCTCAAGTTCCACTCGATTCTCATCGACGAGAGCATGCAGGCAACCGAGCCCGAGTGCATGGTACCGGTCGTACTCGGAGCGAAGCAGCTGATCCTCGTTGGCGATCACTGTCAGTTAGGACCGGTGGTCATGTGCAAGAAAGCCGCCAGAGCAGGCTTGTCGCAGTCGCTGTTCGAAAGACTGGTGGTACTCGGGATCAGGCCTTTCAGACTGGAAGTACAGTACCGCATGCACCCGGATCTCTCGCGGTTTCCTTCCAACTTCTTCTACGAAGGTTCCCTGCAGAACGGCGTGTGCGCGGACGAGAGGAAACTGTTGAAGATCGACTTCCCCTGGCCGGCCCCCGACAAACCTATGTTTTTCTACGTCACGCAGGGCCAGGAGGAGATCGCCGGAAGCGGCACGTCGTATCTGAATCGCACGGAGGCGTCGAACGTGGAGAAGATAGCGACGAGGTTCCTCCGTTGCGGTGTGAAACCCGAGCAGATCGGGGTGATAACACCGTACGAGGGTCAGCGTGCCTATCTGGTGCAGTACATGCAGTATCAGGGGTCCCTGCACTCGAAGCTGTACCAAGAGATCGAGGTGGCCAGCGTCGACGCGTTCCAGGGCAGAGAGAAGGACATAATAATCATGTCCTGCGTCCGATCGAACGAACATCAGGGCATCGGGTTCCTGAACGATCCCCGGCGATTGAACGTCGCGTTGACCCGCGCTAAATACGGTATCATAATTGTAGGTAACCCGAAGGTGTTGTCGAAGCAACCCCTGTGGAATCACCTGTTGAGCTTCTACAAAGAGCAGAAGGTTCTCGTCGAGGGCCCCCTCAACAATCTCAAGGAGTCGATGATCCAGTTCGCCAAGCCAAAGAAACTCGTCAATGCGGCGAACCCGGGCTCCCACTTCATGTCCACGTCGATGTACGACGCGAGGGAGGCGCTGATCCCGGGCTCGGTGTACGACAGATCGGGCACCCAGGTGAACGGTACGCAGAATCACAATCCGTACTACCAAAGGAACGTGCCGCTGGACATATTCAGCAGGACCCACGACACCATCAGCTACATCAGCCCGGAGAGGGCACAGGCCGCGATGAACAACGTGCCTGTTCCTGTCGGGATGTTCATGAACATGGCGCACGTGCCACCGCGGTTCTACAACCAGCATCAACAGGCCCTGCAAGCCAGACAGAATCAACGGAATCGCCGGGGCACCGCCCTGTCGAAGAACAAACAGGGCCCACGTATGGGCAAGCTGAGCCAAACCGAGCAGAATACCCAGCCGTACAGCCAGCCGGGATTGCCACTGACTCAAGGCACCACACAGGGGATGTCTCAGCCAGGCTTCAGCCTGTCGCAGCCTGGTCTCAGCCAGGCGGAGCTCTCCCAAGACTCGTTCGCCGTCGGCGAGTTTCAGTCACAGATGGACGGCCTGCTGTCGCAGGACTCCACGTACCAGGGTGACCGTAGCGGGTTCTATCAATCCGGTCAGTCGCAAGCCGGGGGACAGTTCTCCCAGCCATATTGAGCCGAGATCGTATGGCTGAGCAACGCAATTGCTATGCAGCGTCGCGGGAGCGACTGAAGGCTCGTTCGACCAATTTTTCTTCGACCAACAACCACAAAAATCACTAACTGCGCAAAACGGTAAAAACGGCTCGGCGATCGAGTACGGTACACGCACACGCAGTCGTCGGCGTTCTAAGAGGGTTTTAAAAACTGACAGGCAAATAAACGAAAAAGAAAAAGAAAAAAAAAGGAAAAAGAAAGAAAAAAAAAACGAGAAAAAAAATACTACACACGGGGGAGAGTTTATCGTCGCCATTTACCGTCGAAATGCTGGACTATTCTAGACGGGGGAAGCAGTACGGTTTAAAGAGTTAAGGGGGAAAAAAAACACCACACTGGGCATAACAAGTACGACAAGTCAATAAGAAAAAAAATTTTAGAAAAAGGATGTAAAAATGGAAAGAAAGGGAGGAGCGAAAGGAAGGAAGGAAGGAAGAAATGAAGAAGGGGACAGGACTATGAGACGACATTATCACCGAGATTAACAAAACACCATCACCGTGACACGCGCTTACCGTGAACGTACCGTTTTATCGCGGGAATCGAGTGACGATAGAATTATATACACAGCAAAGTAAAACAAATAAGAAAGAAAAAAAAAACATCAAAACACCGAAAAAAACACACACCAAAAAAAGAAAAAAAAAGAAAAAAAGATTTAATGATAACGGAGGAAAGAAAAGAGAGAGGAGGAGAGAGGAAGAGAAAGAAAACTTACGATGGATACACGTGTGTAATGCTTCATGATTTGACCAAATTCGACGAGTGTGCCAATGTAGCGTTATTAATTAAAAAGAAAGAAAAGAAGCGTATAAAGGAATCTCTAAACGGGAGAGTAAAGGAGAGATGATTCACCATCGAGAGACTGAGAAACGAAAGAGGGGAAAAATGCTTGGCTCTGATGCAAACACTGCGTGTCTCTTTTTTTTTTTTAAATATTCTGTATGGACACTGCTACTGCCAAGAAAGGGAGGAGCCATGCTCTTCGCATAGATTGTACGGAAGTGTGGAGAAGCAATGTCCACCGCAGACCCCTTTCGCTTCCCTGTAACATCTAAGATTACAGATTACAAAAAGAAAGAGAGCACGATTCTTGCAACGCGTTGACACGTGACGACGTCAGTAACCGAGGCAACGATGACGGTGCACGATCGTCGTTGCCATTGGCTTGTCCTTGAACCGACAGAGACCATCATTATCATGAGAGTCAAACGAAAGACGTTGCCTGATTGAATTTTGTCGTCAAACAGTATGTGAGGCCGTCACTTGAGTATCGTTTCGCGAAGGCGGAATATTCTTTCTCGCAAGCTTGGCGTGATGACCGACATTATCACGCTGACCGATAACGGATTCCTATTGATTTCTGATCATGTTAATTAGTTTCTATTTTTTTCTGCTTAGACCAATATATATGTGTATATACATATATTGTGTATATATTTTATTTACCGCAGGGGTCGACAGAGCACGCAAGAATGAAAACAAAAAGCCAAAAAAAAAAACCTAGCTTACCTAACCTACTTGCGTTTTTTTTTTCTTCTTTTATAGAACTCGCAGATGAATGACCAAAAAAAGATAATAAATCCGATTGTGAATACACGTTTGGAACAATCGAGACAGTGTTTACTAAAAGAAAGGGAGGAAGAGGTTAACGTTACAATTCTTCGACGCATCTTTTGGATACGAACGAGACGCAGTTTAGAAAAAAAAAAAAAAAAGAGAAAAGAAGGACAATAGAAGAACGAAAGATCATCTGAATTTTGAACGACTCTTAATTTATAAGGATATAGATATACTTTGTTATCTATCAACGTTCGAGATATTTTATTCGTTCTGAGCTATGTGAACCACTGACTGAAGCATCGTTCTATCTGCTGATTCTTTTTTAATTCGCATACATCTTTTCTTTTTTTTTTGTTCTTTACTCTTGCACACTGCTGTGCCCTGCTGCTATTTTTCTTTTTTTTTTTTTTCCTATTTTCTGTCTATACTAGCTTCTCGCGGTAACGTAATTTGACAATTAAATACGCGTAAATAAATAAATTTGAAAGATGAGAGAAAAGAAAGAAGACAGCATATTACACAGACGCAAAATTGTTTTCTTTTCTTCTTTCCGACCAACAGCGCACCGCTAACTGCAGAATATAGTATGGAAATTTATTGTGAGAACCTTAAGAGGAAATGAATAAATTTAATTTGAGAAAAAAGAAGGCGTCGTTTCGCATATTTTTTTTTCCTCCTCCGCTTTGTGACTAATAAACTAATAATTCCTCGATCAACGTTAATGTTAATATAACAGTATAATTTTTATATAATGTTAATAACAGTTAGTTACTAGACAATGATGTTCAAATTTTTCGTGTATATAAATAGTCTTTATTTAACAACAAATCATAAATCAAAATTACAAAAAGTTTGATGATATTATCGTAAAATTTTGTATAACGTGTGCGTAGAATTGACGAGAGATTATGAATTCTTATAGTTGAGCGGAGCAAGGCATTTAATACTACCTAGTTTTCACCTTACATCGGTTAGAAAAATAATCAGAAAATATATATATATATATTAGGCCTGCCAAGAAAATAAAACAACGTACGCATCGTTTGCATTGATCAATTGAAAATTTGACTGGATCGTTTTGCACAGTACAAAAGAAAAACTTAACGTAGAAATAATGATTCTTCTTCTTCAACGAACCGTTGTTTTTCGCAATTAATTTACAAAGATGGCATTAATCGTACGCACAGGCCTAAACATTGTACATAGTATTTCACAAATCTCATACAGTTAACACAGCCTTATGTTCTTTATTATATGATATTTTAAATATCTAATAAGTTATTTGTATTTTTCTCATGAGAAAGACTAGTCAAAATGAGACTAGAACTGGAATTGAACTTTTTTTTTTTTCCATTGAGAATAGGAACTTTGATTGTCGAATGTATCCCTATCTAGAAAAAAGAAAAGCTATCGCAGATTTAATTAGTATTAAGTTAGTATTATATTCAGTCTACTTGTAGATCTTTCAAGTGTATAATTGTTCATTGTCTGCATGAACTACAAAATATTTGAATTTACTTGGATCACGAAGTAGAGACAGAAATAATTCATTTGTTTGGCACGTGATGTTATAAACGATCAAAATTTAATCATTACTTTAATCAGTACGATTCAATTGACTTTAACTAAGTTTCTTCTTTCTTGTTCTTGATGATAATAATTGATTAGAACAAGAACATCTTTCTTTCACTCTTATCTTTTTTTTTTTTTAATTTTTGTTTTTTCTCGAACAACAATTTTTTGTCTTTTTCATTTTTTAATTTTTTTTTCGCTATCTCGAGGAGATAGTTTTTCTTTAAATATAGCTGCTTGAAATATAAATTTAAAGTTTTCTATGTTTATTAAATTAAGGATAAGTACTTTCTAATTTGTATATAAATATTTTTAAGTCTAAAGAAAATTCAATGACATGTCATTTTTCTAATTTTAAATATACATATAAATTTTTCCTCTTCTTTTTTCTTTTTTTTGTTTTTTTTTTCGTCTTTATATTACGTTGCATTGAACCTATATCGATTCTTGTACAAGTAACTTTCAAGAACAACTAGAACTTTTGTATCATACTCTTGGCTGGCTATCATATCAAATAAATTGTAGCAGCCTGTGTAAATATAAGGCACCGTACTTTTGTATTCAAAATTTGGAAAAAAAAGGAGCTTTACAAAAGCCTACGAATCGAGATGCCAAATATACGACAAATAATACTTTCGTACAAAAAGAAACGTTTCATTCATATACAATTGCTACCATTGAGCTATTTGATTCGATTTGGCGTAACGTTACGAATTTTAAATATTCAAAGGAAACTTGCGCGAATATTCTCTTTCTTTTTTTCGCAGTACGAGCGTAAACTCGCGCTCTCTGCGAGTAGATGTTTAGCAAATAGCAAAATAAAACAGAAACGAAACAAGACGGGAGAAAAACTCGAGTTTACAAACGCAACAGAATGAGCCGTTGCGCGAAAGCGCAGGCTATTATCACAAGACACGAGCATATGTTAGCTCCGAGGTAGGCGTAAACGAATTACCTCGTTGTACTGTGTTTTATCTTAAATAGTATCATCAGTCGGAATCGCCTCGAATTGCACCGAGAGAGGCCAATTGCAATAAAAATAAATAAAAAAAAAAAAAAATAAATCGCTTTCCGAATGTTCCAAGTTATACTAGATAGTGCGAATATTTCTGCGCCAGCCTACGCGAACGCGATTACGTCACGATGTAGGGCGAAGCAGAATCCACCTTGATGAATATTCTGGCCAGATCGTGATACTCTTTCAGATTCTGGTACGTGCAATCGAACACGTGCTTGATCCTTGAGAAAACATCCGGATCGTAAACTGATCTCGCGGTGTTGGTCAGATCGAATGGCTCTGCAAAGGCATAAATCAGTCGATGAGGATAGAGTATTTTCAAATTGGGTATGTCACCCACCTTCGATACACAAGTATTTCCACTGATGAGGGTCGTTCTTGTATGATCGTGCCCTTCGGCACTCTTCTATGGGTATTTTTTCTGCCAGCCGGACTGATATCGCATATTGATTGAAACTGATTAAACTTTATTTAGTATGGCGTCTTTTCGTCGAGACACGATCGTAGTTTCCTTTCCTCTTTGTACTTACTCAAACATAACGTAGTAACGAAAAAACTCCACGAACAGTTCCCCTAACGGTTGTCGATTCTTCGGCTGGAGTACAGAAGCTGGAATGTCTAGTTCTTCCTGAATGTCTATGCAATGGATGTCCGTGTGCGGTGTGAATTTACCTTCGTAAAGCGAATGCAGACACGGTAAAACCGGTGGATCGACACCGCCTAAAAAGAGGAACAGAAAGAAAAAAAAACACATGTAAACATGGATTAATAAAATTAAATGGGAATGAAATACATACACTGCAAAAAATGAATAACCATAAGAACTAAGGAATAACTGGATATTGTCATGTTTTTGGCATCATTGATATTCTGAGACTGTGCCCAAAGTTTAACTACAAGTACCAGCGGTCTTACTCTCCAATCAACTGCAAAACATTTGAGAAAATACTTCCAGAAACTAAAACATCATACATATTTCTTTTGCTTTGTAATTTTTTACTTATGTAATCACAGTTGTCTTACTTCGGGAGTAACAATAGAGAAGGTGAGTATTTCGAATGCCGACAGCGTTGTTACAATTTAAATCAACCTCTAAATTTTGTATCGAATCATAGAATTTTAGAATCGGTACCTTTGCTTGTATAAGCTCTAATTGTTCTATAAAATCTGTTTGCATAAAAACAATGATCTCGTTAATTCGAATTGATACAAGGTCAAGACACTTTCAGTGCAAAAATTAAATATCTCGATTAACACACCGCATCTCCTAAGGCATTTCAATATTTGCTCCAAATGTCCAATGGCTTCGTTCCTTTGATCCATTTCTGTATGCCTCACTAAAAGGCACATGTCAACATCGCTATTGTCTGACCCAAAACCGTTCATCGTCGAGCCAACCAAGAACAATCCATATTTTGGGAACGCAGTCTGGAAATGAACGTCGTGAACATGAGCATTTGTTTGATACGTACAGCACCAACGACGATGTGAAACGATCATTGGGTTACTTTGATGTAAACATAAAGGTATCTCCAAAGCATCATCTTGTTCCTATAGACAGTCTCGGTCTGTTGATTCAACATGAACTTCGACCAAACGTCTTTTGAAAGTCTGTCCCAAATTGAGCCAGTGAACAAATCGTCCGGTGAACGAGTCACCTCGACTAAATGCGACCTGGCTAAAAAGCGATCTGGGGCAATACCGTATCTGGGAAACATATGATAATTGGGTGACAAGAATCCCATGTATCTTTTATTCCTAGGTAGTCTTTGAGGAGGTGGACTGTTTCTGCCTGCAATTGCAATTCGTCTCTAAAGTAAACAAAAAGTTTGACTTTTTCTGTACAATGTACACATACCTGAATGATACCTTCTTTTGTTCTGATAAGTTTGTACTTGATTCCTAGACGTTGACACGGTAGTGGAGTAACAATTAACAGATCTTTGATGATTCTGATAATACTGGTGCATAGAGTTATTTGAAATTATACCATACTGCATTACTCTGTTATTCGTAACATTACTTGGATGTACCCTGTGTGATTTTCTGCAAGAGAACAAAATCAGATCTGTTCCGACGTTTTCTATTTAATTAACAATACTCACTTCATGTTCTGTTCTACCAAGGAGATTACAGAATCTCGTTCATCCGAGCTTTCTGTTCGACTGCTATCGGCGTGATGCTTGTTCGGCGTGGGAGACCGAGAACTGAAACCGCTATCGCTGCCGTATTTCTCGTTATTCACGTAGGATTCGCGGAACGAGGTTCTCTTGTTCAATTTGTTGTACCAATTTGACTTTTTGTTTGTCAGACCGTTATTGTTTGGCCTGAATGTTAGATGCGGGGAGTGTATGAGAGGTGCGTTGTTCGACGTATTTACGTGTCTCTGCCAGTGTCCACGTTGGCTGTTGTTATTGGACTGCATGTATTCTACGTGTCGCAAAGATGGTATCTCAATCCCCATCAATAACTCCAATGGATAAGATCCTGTCTGCAAGAATACTGCTTGTACTCAATCCATAATTGGAATACACACAAACATTTAAAAGTCATGCAATTATGACAAACTTAACAACATACTTGAATCATGTGTCTATTCTGAGAACAAGCATCTGAGTGATACTTTGCATAATCTGTCTGATTGAATGCGCTTGCACCATGAATGTGCATTGTGTGCGGTTGAACTGATGGACACTGTCTATTTGCCTGTTGGCCACCCATTATCTGCACCATTATTTGCGGTGGATATATAGTATGATACATAGTCAAAATAAATATATAAAATGCTACAAAAGAATGCTTATCTACTAGGGAGCTTTTATATTCTTTAATAAGACAATTATTATACCATATAGCGCACTATGCAAAATAAAGGTACTACTAATTACATAGACTTGCGACAGATATAAATTTAGAAAAAAAAATTTACAAACAAAAGGTATATATTACACGTATAGTAACTAACGAAATTTGAACGTTTCCCCTGTTGCGTATTTTCTCATCGGATGTGTAATACTCTATTGACTAAACGTTCGCAGGAAACAGGGTTAAATGTAATTTGTTAAGAAACAAGTTGAATCGATACGAAGCATTAATTGTATTCTGATCAACAGTCGAACATGAATCTCAGGAGAACAACTTCAAATATGAACCATGTATCTTATATTTTAATGCATTTCGCTTCTTAAAACGAGCTCCACAAAAATTCCCATCAAGTTATTTATAGTTTCTCTTTGTTTCTCTTATTGGTATCTTGTTTATTGTCGTTTAATCCCAACAACAGATAACACTCTTGCAACGTTTAAATATCAATCACTTCTTTTTCAAATTTTCAGCAAAAGCTGTGAGTGTTACGCTTTGCAAGATGCACGCCTGAAAAAAATAAAGATGTATCAAAAGACATTTTTTCATTAACAATGCAGTAATTTTACCACATACTAATCGCAATTAACCAATCTAAACAATAATAACAGTTTCGCTAGGCAGGAAATTTCTAGATTTATAGGTTAGACACCGACGTGCTGGCTGTGTACAACTGGAGGAATTGTTTCAAACGCGTTGCGACGATCGCAGATCGTGCGTGTTTGGCATCCATCCGGCTACACTCGGTGTGGAATCACACGGAGAGAAAAAAAAAACCCACCTGTCGTGTAAATAATAAGGGAGGAGAACGGTTAGTCTGAGAAGAGAGTGAGAGGATCACCGGGAACTGGAAAACCAACAGGGACAAAATACGTACAATTTGCGGATTAGTATCGGTAATCGCCGATAATATAATGAGAAAACGATGATACCTGTTCTCTGTCGCCATGTTACGAGGATCTGTTTTCGATTTACCGTGTTGCTCCTCCAAGGAGGTCCACGATATATTCGTCTCTCCTCAGGGCTGTTCGCTTTTGAAACACGGACGATCTTTCAAAGAGCGGCCTTGATCACGCGATCGTATCTCCCGCCGAAATCACCACCGAACGACGCACCGATATTCAAGTAGCGAGATACGTGTGTTTCCCTACCACGATCACGATCCTCGGGAGCTGCACGAGGCTCTCGACACTTTTAACGCATTCCGACCGACTAAACTTGCCCGTTTGAATTTTCGAATTCCTCCGTGTGGTAAATGTCTGTTTCTTTTCTCTGTCTCTCTCTCTCTCTCTCTCCTCTCTTGCGACTTGACACTAGATACCTGCGAAACGCGGCGTCAGATGGCGTCGCGGGAGATGGCGATTTACCAAACGAGCAATTAGAAAAAGTTGCCGATCGTCTCTTTTATCATTAGCACGGATGAGATATATAATTATTGTACATGTATGACAACACGAACGAAGCATAGATTTATGTACAGGGTGTCCCATGTTTTTGGATATGTTGCAATTGAGTAAGTGATTCTGTAAGAAGATACCCCATAAGTAATGTTCTTTATGTGAAGAAATTTAGTATTTTCTTTTTTTTCTAAGACGGCATTTAATTAAGTATAATATAGATCGTACAGCTACTATAGTCTTTTTTTTTAAGTAGCACAAGTTCATTTATTCATACATTAAGATATTTAAGCACTTGCTTAAGTTCGAATCGACTAAAAAATATTTATAATTAACTAAATTTTCAAACTCGATTTTCTCGGAAACTTTAAGGCTTCAACAAAAAAATTTTATTCTTTCTTTTTGACTTGTTTTCTTCACATAGAATCACCGCCCGTTATGGGACACCTTGTACATAAAATGTCCAAAATAAAATATACCCAATGAAAATATACAAAGTTATAACATATTCAGAAATATATGAACTTGTCCAAACATTCCTAATCTATTTATGATTGAAGGAAAAGTGATAAATTCATTTAGTTGAATGTATATTTCATGCTTTTCATCAGTATACTGATATATAGAACAAGTTATTATATTGTAATAACATGAGATGAATTTTTTTTATTAACTAATTACATACATTCATTCAATGTATGTCGAAATGCATGCAAATTGGAAATTTTATCCGATATTTTTTTGTAACTGTAATATAAAATGGCAGCCATATTGTTAATTCTTATTATAAATATTTTATTGAGAGTAGAGATGAAGAGTGGATATCCTTTTCATATATATATATGTATGTGTGATATATATATATATATATATATATCTTTTTAATTATATATGTAAAAATTGTAAATAGTTTTACTTGTCTATCACTTTTATTCGCCAATTATCGTAAAAAGTTCCATGCAAAAGGTGAAATGCTTTGTATAAAATCACTGAACTGAAAGTTTCACGAAAAAGAAAGAAAACAAATGCCTCCCCTAGAACAGAAGAACAAGAACTCGAGGTTCACGTAGAAGTGCGTTTACACCCTGCGGCAGCACTCTAATCTCATTGCATCTAGAATTTGTATCGTACATCATCTTCAATACACCTGTCTGAATCTTAGTTCGCAGAATGCTACGACCCGGTAATGATTTAGGCTGACGATGAATACTGCTTCCTGAGCCTCTGAAACTCTATTTCTTTTTGCAAATACTCTTTAACGAACGGATGTTCCAAGTGCGAATCTTTCAGCTGGCTCAAGTAACGGTTAGCAACCTCGGGTGGCTTTCCCATATGCTGAGAAAGTACAATCATGTTGATCAATGTGTCTGGATTATTACTATCTTTGTCCAGGGACTCTTGCAAGGCTGTCTCGGCCTCCTCGTACTTGGCTTGTCCGATGAAACAGGTGGCCTGCCCGTTCAACAACATGCTCGTGCTGGAATGCTTGTCTATCATGTCCTGCAATCACGACAAGTGTATCGACAGGCTGCTTTACGAAGTTGAAACGGAGTTTCACGCGATATACAATCTTACTTGAAATATGTAGTAAGCATCTTGCAGCTTGTCCCCTCCGCTGCTTATGTTCAGCCATGCCTGTGCCAGCTGCGTCAACGTGGCATCATCATCCTTCTCCTGCATGGTGAGCAACTCCTTCTTCGCCAGGTCCAGCCGGTCCATCTTCAGGTAGATCTGCAGCGTGAGTGCCAGACACTCCAAATGATCCACGTTGCGGAGTATCCTGAGCGCTGCCTCCAGATTCTTCTCGTGATAGTAGATGGTCGCGGCGACGATCAGGAAATTGTGGTTGTCGTAATTAGCCCGGCTCGCCGCCTGTTGCAACTCGGCGACGATTGTCTCCCGGCGTGCCGGATTCGCGAAGTAGTCCGCCAGCATCTTCAACGGCTGCAGGTCAGGGGGGGAAGAGTTGTTGATCTCGTCCAGCACGACGCGGAACTTTCGTTGCGCTATGTACGCGCGGTACAGGAACACGTCTCGTTCCATCATCACCTCCGACGAGGACGACTGTAAAAAAAAAAAAAAACCACATCAACGTTACTACATTAAACGACGCGAAAATTAAGTCAATGAACAGACAAGCAGAGTATAATTCGGGTTAACGATATCAGAGGGAAGGGGGGAGGGAGAGAAATGGTCCCGACGAAGAGACGAGGCAAGAATAACGCTCGGTGAAATAGCACATCGGGGCGAACAAACCTTGATTTTCTGCGCCTCGTTGATACATTGCTGGTAGTTGCCGATGTAGAAGTGATTCTTCACGTCGAACAGTTCGTCGACGTCCGCTTGCTGCTGACGTGCCATCTTGTCATTTCGATAATAGTGTTTCATTCGGCCTACGTGTTCCGGTTTTCAAAAACCGCGCACTGCAATACCGACCGTCCCACCTTGCCTCGGAGCCGACTCGCCACTTTACGTATTTTTTTCAATTTAATCATTTCTTTCTTTTCCTTTTTTCTTCTTCTTCTTCGAAGTTTCAAGGTTGATCCTTTCTTCGAACCATCGGATGACTTGATTCACGAGCGTACGTTCTCAAATGGAGTTTCGCGCGTCAACGTTGTATCCTTGTTTATCGCGCGACACGCTTCGACATAGAATGTGCGCTGTTAAACGTCGTAAGAAAAAAAATTTGTAAAGTAAAATGTATGTAAATACGTTTCGTGCGTTAATTACGGTCCACGTGATACGGTTGCATTTTAAAATGAGATGCAAATTATTTTTCCAAAAGTAACGTTTGCAACGATCAGTCATCTGTATCAGTCATCGACTCAACGATAATTATAATTTGTTACATCACGTATTTGCAAGTGTCAAATTATTTATTCCATTAACGGTATCCTTTTGAATATTTAAACGTTCGAGCGACGTAATTCAAACGTGTTTTTGAAAACCTTTTTCTTTTCAGTTTTAGGTTAATCGTTGAAGGGTAGTTTGCCAATCGAGGAATGTTGTAAAGTGAAATGAAAACTTAAAATAAATTTTTAAATGCGATTTTATACGTCGAAGTACCATATATACGTATGTACAACAATTTCCTTGTAACACAAACAATTTTATTTTAAATTTTGACTTTTGTTGAACGATATAACCTGCTGTTTGTGAGTGCAAAACAAGATATCCTCTTTATCCAAGATAAGGCTCAAAGATGGATGTCAGTACGTTGTTTAAAGCAAGTGTGAAGACGATTAGCCTTCGTAACAAAACTCTGGGAATTGCTGACGGCACGTGGAACCAAAAAAGGGCAAAGAGTAAAAGTGCCTTTTTCATACAAGTCCAAGGCGTTGTTGCACAGATTTCAAAGCTACGTGAGTTTCTGTTGGAGAACCGTAAGGCGTATCTGAACTTTTCCAACTATTTATCAAATATGCCGAGTATGACAGACGCCGATCGCGACAAGATCGACATTGGCGCACAAAAAATAATGAGCACCTGCTCCCAGCTGATCAAGGAACTAAGAAGAGAGATAGCAGGCTCCGAGGTTTCTCCACAAAACCTGGAGCATAGGGAAATCATGTTGTTGTTGATCGAGGATTATTTGAAAAACGTATGCAAGATCTACTCGGAACAGAAAGCTATACGAGTGAAAAGAGCAGTGGAGATAAGAAAGATTGCCAAACTGGAACTAGACACGAAGCCTGTTAAACCATTATCCGAAGTGAGGAAACTTAATTCGAACGCAAATGAAGACAGTGAAGACAAAGAAAGTAAAATTGACTCCAGTGAATCCAGTCCTATGAAAATACAGGAAATAAACGGCGATGTGAATGCATTGATGTATGAGGAAGAGATATCGCCTGAAGATGTACAAGTGTTCGAGGCAGAAAACGAGCAGCTGTATAACGAGCTTAACACATTGACGGAAGAAGTGAAACAAATAGAAAGCAAGGTTGTGCATATAGCTGAACTTCAAGAAATATTCACGGAAAAGGTATTAGATCAGGATAAGGACCTCGACCGCTTGATGACGACCGTCGTTGGGTCAACGGAGAATGTGAAGGAAGCAAACGAACAGATTAGGCAAGCGATCCAAAGGAACGCTGGGCTCCGAGTGTGGATCCTTTTTTTCCTACTAGTTATGTCATTTTCTCTGTTATTTCTTGATTGGTACAACCCTTGAAATAAACGAGTACGTATATCATCTCTTATTAAAGTCGTTTGTACATACTCCAGAAGGTTGTTGTATGTGAAATATATATATATCTTACTATCGCTAGTTTGGAAATGAGCGAAACATTTGCCAAAATATGTCATTATATTTTATCCCCAAACATTTTACATAATAGCTACATCTTACAGTAAAATTTGTAGTATATGTATATATTTACTTATATATACACATTCGCATATGTGCAACCACCACATACAATTTCTTTCATTTTTTTTCTCATTGATATTTGGTTCAACGCAAAAGTCATTCTGTAAATTAATGGAAGTGTTGGGAAACACTTCACAGGATAAATCCTCTTGTACATTTCATCATTTAAAGAACGTTAATGCTATCTTAACTTGAAGTGTTTAGAGGCAACTCGCTTGATATTTGTTTTCTTACTGAACATATACCCATTATGAATAAATAATGAGTTCTATAAATTCCTCTGAGATATATATCCAGTACATAAAAATTGTAATGTAAATAGATTTTGTTCTGCGCTATAATTTTACGTAAAAAAATATTTACAGGACACATTCACCCACTGTTGACTTTGATTTACAGTTATTTTAATATTTGCTGCGAAGTCACCGAATTATAGTTAACGAATTCAAGTTAGAATCATATCTTAATGAAAAAATAGTTCTCATAACAAATTGTCTATTTCCTGATAATGAAAAGTTTGTTTCCTTTTTTGAAAAGAAGAAAAAAAAACAGATAATTGTTTATGTAAATGCGAGGAGAAAATTGTTCTTGAAATGTAATAATAATTCGTGTATAATTAAATGCGTTATTTGATATATGAATATGCTAAATATGAAAGAAAAAACAATATCAAGTTATTTACAACATTAATGTAAATATGAATTATTATTAGATTTCTAATTATATTATACTATTCGCGTATCGTTTTAACTTTCTGCAAGGTGATATTTTAAAATAATACGACAAATTATCTGTGTTAAAAAACTTAGTGTTAGTGAAATAATAACATCGGATCGCGGAAATTGCGACTATAAATTACGAAACTTCTTAAAATTCATTTGTTTTTTTTTGTTTGCTTTTTTTTACAAAAGTCATTTTTGATTTAGAATTTGATTTATACAAAATGTTACAAAATTCTAACTCTACGTTTTTTGTTTTTTTTTTTTTTTTTTTTTTTATAAGTAATGTGATATATAATAAACATATATACGTTCTGTATAATGAAAAAATCACAAGAAAGAGAAATCTTTACATCGGATGTCCGTACAATACGCAATATATAAAACATTCTTCGACATTGTCAACCATAAAGTAATTTTACACATACTTTATTAATAGAATCATATTTAGCTACTGTAATATAATTTCTTTTTTTATCAGACACTTATCAAAAATAGATTTTATAACGTCATTGGAAAACTACTGAAACAACGACTTTAAAGTACCAGTACTTTATAATAGATACGAGTGAAAGAAAATAGATGTGCTTTGAAGTGTCTGATAACAATTGGAAATAATATTCTTGTTCTATTGGATATATCTAGAATGATATAATGAAAATAGAAGATTTCATAATTTATGAAGACAGGATGTCTCACCTGTTTTCGAAATTATATGTGCAATTTCTCGGCTGTTAAATGTAGCTAATTTTTTTTGTAATTGTATTTATAACGGCTTTTTCCATCATACGGACATAATTTCCCCTCTATCAAACACTGAACGATCCATGTCGTGGAAAGCAATGGGATTTGTAGTTTATTAGCTTCTTCCACTGCCCACGACGGGCATAAACTATTTGTAAGAACTACAGTTCCCTGTTCGAAACTTTCCACTGCACCTAAAAATCGATTTTCATTTAACATTGACACTTATTTTTATACTTTCAATAAAAAAAATATCATCTCATTATCACGAATAACAGTTATACCTGGTTTATCTGCTAATATGACAACAGCACCTGCGTTTTCACAGACCTGACGCCAAAATGGAGCAAATTGTTTCTCAGACTCTACAACTGGAATTATTACAACAACCTGGGTGAGTGGTTTGTTGCTGGGTCTTTGGAACATTTCAATATAAGCATTTTTTTCCAAACTCCATCCCGCGGGCAATCCATTTTCAGCTGGATTTACCAGCTTGCCCTGTAATCATAAACCATTTGTGCCACATTGTACACAAAGTACGGTATAACAGAATTACAATACTTACCTCCTGACAGCATCTGATTATCCAGTTGTGATTGTAAACGGGTATACCGACCGAAAGACACAGGAGGGCCTTTGCAGTTGTGTTTGGCACGTTCGTTATTAGTTTCGTGTTTTTGTACTCGTCTTGAGGGATTTCGTTGAAGTCTGCATAGACCTTTCCACCACCCGCCACGATCTGTTTGGTCAGTCTATCCCTTATGAAGGGTTTCTTCGACCATTCTACCTCGTCCTCCGACGTTCCTGGATCCGAGGATTTGTCGTATTTGTCGTCCTTGTCGTCTTGAAACCGATCGATGCTCTCTAACGTTACGCAAGTAAGAAGAAAAGACATGCCTTTAAAGAGATTCGAGTCCGTGTGCGGAATCGGGCCGAACGTCGCGATCGTCTCCTCGTCGTCCACTTTCTTTTTACTTCTCGACTTGCTCTTGATTCGACTCTGCGGCCCTTTCACAACCTGCTCGTACGGGGTCCCAATTATCTCCGGTTGTATGCCAATGGAGAATTCAGGGTCAACCTTCACAGAGACGTTCGAGTCGCTGGAAACGCCGTCGCTTTCGGTGAACACTTTCCTCTCTTTCTTGATCGTTGACGTTACACCCGAGACCGACGGCTCTACCTCGAGCCTGTTCGCGAATGTCTGAATTAGTCTAGATTTAGGAGTGGAAAAACTGGGCGTGGAAATACGTTTGGAACGTCGTTTTCCATCGACCATGTTGTCTAACGTTACTTGGGCCAGATGTTTCGGCGTGGACGGTAGGTTCTTGTTCTCCAGATCGATCTCCTCCTTCAGCACTTGGGCCTGATCGGCCGACAACGAGAGGTCTTTGATCTGTACTCGCAGCTTCTCTCCTTCGTCCGTCTCCACCGTGTAATACACCTCGTTACCTATAGTCTCAGCGTGAACGATTATGCCGCACGAGCCGTAGTCGTAGTTCTTGGTGGCAGCGTAGACGGACAGGCCCTCCTTCAAAACCTTCGGTATAGGTATAACGAAATCCTCTATGAGTATCTTGTTCTTTCCGTCATAGAAGTTTACCTTGTACTTCATCTTTATCTTGTCGATGACCGTGCCAGGGTAATAGTTATTGTCAGACCATTTTGCAAACACGTCCTTGCCGATCAACTCGTCTGCTATCACGTGAGGCTTTGTCGAAACGTTCACGGTGCTCGCTGGTACATTGCCCGTATGTTCCATTTTATTCTTCTTTTTGTTTGGCGTGCTACTGCTCTCCGCGAGGCTCGACACCTTTGGAATTTTGTTCACCCCGTTTGATGGGTCGTCCGACTTGGCGACTTTACTTTTCGGCCTCTTCACCGCTTTGCTCTTCTTCGTGCTTTTGGGAGTTTGCAGCTGGACCACATCTTGCTGTACTTCTGGCGTGGAACACCGGATCTTCTGCAATTGGTCGTCTATCCTCTCGTTGCTGATGTTGTACGATTCAGTTCCAGCGAGTTCTGTGTTTGCGAAGTTTAATATGGTCGTTGTAAGAAGGCGACTGTTCTGCCACTCTTTGTTCAAACGTTCGTACATCTCGTCTATTGCTTGTTTCTCGGTCAGCGAGTGATTATCTTGCGCGAGTCTCTTTGCATGTTTCGCTGGTGCTCTTGGTAAAGGGAAGTGTATATTCTCTCTTATTGCAAGCTTGGCTGTCAACGAAGCGGCACTCGACACGGAACTCAAAGAGCTGATCGTCGAGGCAAATGAAAGTCTGGAAGGATTCAATTGATACAATTGCGGGTTGCTGTTTACTGAACCGGGGGATGCTTCCTTGTTGTCATTACCAGATATATCTGCCAACGAAGCAGACGTGTCATTGTTTTTCTGCCTCGATAGAGTAGGTTCTGCAGTGATAGTCTCACAGTGCACATTCGTAATCTCTTTGTTCACATACTCCTTTGTACCCTCGTCAATGTGCAGCAAGCATTTCATTCTGACATATATACCGATCTCTTTCTCCATTTGTAAGGCTTTCGTGATAGAACTACTGTGAGTCGAGTTTGATTTACTCTTGTCATCTACAATAAAAACATCAGGTTCATTGTCACTTACACTTAACAAGTCGGCGTGATCGCTGTCTTTAGACACGGAGATTGATTTAATTTGTTTGTTTGCATTATGCATAGCCGCGCCAATGTTCTCTGCTTTATCCAGAACTGGCATATCGTTAAACGTGTCTGACTGTAGACTACCAGTGCTGTCTGTGTCGCATTTCTTTGACTCGCTACTCCCGTTTACCAATTTATTGCTAGACTTAACCAAATCAATAGACGATTCTTTGGTATTCTCTATTGATTTATAACTAAATTCACTGCTACTTTTAGTTTCTAAGCAACTTTTATATATTGTGTCAGATTTGGTGTTATCCAGGCCACTCTTAGTTTCTGTTTTCCCCTCCGATTCTTCTTGAGACGAATCCAACACTATCTTTTCACCGTCTTCGTCAATTTCTACTAATTCTGTAGATTTTGGCTTAACTTCGCGAATAGTAGTTTGATCGTACAGAACTTCTATGCTCATTCTTGATTTAGATATGTTGGTAGAGCACGTGTTGGAGTGAGATTCGCTCGATTCTTCAAGAACCGGGATTTCTTGAATACTGCTGCTGTTTTGTTGCAAAGTGGTATTTCTTGCAGTATCAATGCCATTTTCCTTGTCCTCTGTTTTCTCGCTGTATGCTACTTTATTGTCTTTCGCTTCAATTGGTTTGGTACCATCCGTGTTTTTATTACCCAGATCAGACTTCAGTTTCTCGACTGCAACAGCTTTTAAGGGAGATGTAGAATCTTTCTCTACTTGCGTTGTTCTATTCTCGCTGGACTCTGACGTATCCTTCAACTCTGATATCTCATCATTAAAGTCTCTCTTCGTAATAGCTTGATATAATTTCGATGTGTCGTTAAAATTTTTGTTCTTGTCTATCTCGTAATCTTTTATTTCCAACTCGGGGTTCTGCTTCTCGTCTCTGGCTCTCTCTTTATACGTTGCCGGTAATTCTACCACATCTTTCGCGTCCTCGTTTTCCTCTGCATCCTGAGTCTCTGCAATTATAACATTCGCGTTCGAGTAACTTTTCGGAAATTCATGATGAGAATCGTCAGACTTGAACGAGTGGCAGCTTTCCTCTTCCTCCTGAATTCTCTCCTCAGACGTCGGTGTATCCTCTTTAGACGCTATTCTTAAAATTTTCACAGGTGGCTCATCGAGCGATTCTGCCTTGCGTTTCAAACTGGTCACCACATTTGCAGCAATTTGCTTCTTGCACGGCGAAGAAGTTGCAGGTGGCGTACACTGTATTATTTCCTCATCCTCGTCAGTACACTTCTCTTTGCACTGCGAGACACTGCTTTCGTTCACAGTTTTCTGTTTTCCCTCGTCCTCTTTTCTTTTCGTAAGCTCGACATCCTGCGTATCCTCCACCTTTACACCATCGTCGTCCCTTACCTCGGGCATCGTTGCCTGCTCGACCGTTGCCGTTCTCACTTCGTTCAAAGTGACATCCACTTTGTCACCAGACACAGAATGGGGTACTTCCTTGTTCCTTGCATTCTCCAAGTTCTGCTGCGACTCGTCGTCGCTCGTATCTACCAGATGAAAGTCTTGACTTTCGTTCAAGCTGTTGACTTCGTTCGACATGGACGTACTGTGCTTTTGCAAGTTTCCAGAGGACGTGTCCTGATCCTCCATCATACCACTCTCTTTCTTCTCCGTTTCTGACATCTCTTTATCTCCCTTTTATCAGCATACTGAAATTGAAAGAACGTATCAACAAAAGCTCCTCGATTTAAATTCAACGATTACCCTTCGAAGTTACCATTTCTCTACGAGAACGAGTTCAAATCGCCGATTCACGAAGAATCGAGGCAAATCAAACACAAAGACGGTCGGAGCAAAATTCAAGGACACCCTATATATCAATACGGTGTTTACAACGGGAATGGAAGGTTACGGCGGGAACGTCATGTGATCGGGAAAATCTCGCGAAAATGACGAGTCGCGGGGAACGGTACTCACCACGATTGATCACGCGCAGCGAGACGTGCCCTCCGAACTGAGTTACTCGTGCCTCCTTGTCAAAATATTACATTTGCTGCCGTAGATAAATACGTTCGCCGGCCGTAGAAAGCGGGAGCTCATGTACTTAACCGTCTACCGTTTTCGCACTTCCTCTTTCTAACCTCTTGCTACGTAGCCGTCGTTCTCGCGCGTTTCCACTCGTTGCGAATCACAAAAGCGATACTAACGATCCCGTTTCTCATAGAAAATGCCACGGAAACACCACTTTTCGGTCGCGGAGCAACACAGGCCAAAAAACGCCATCGCCACTTCTGGTGAACATAGATTATATAACTGTAGATTTGCAAGGTTTCGCAGTCGGGTAACAAAGCACATTTGCGTGCCGGCCAATCGCGTGGCTTCTTATAAACGACGCGGCGCGCACTGCGAGTCGTAGACTACGTAGTCTACGGTGCGACGTTGTTATTCGTGGCTGAGTTTCCCGGCGGCCAATCAGCGCTCGCGACGCGTGTCACGTGACCGACTTCGATTTCAATTAACGCTAACCGGTGCAGTTGAGAACAGCAATCAATTCGTAATTTTCCCTCTCTCCTTTTTCCTGTTTAAAGGAAAAGAAATATTAATTAGAAGTTTTTGTTTTAGAAACACAATGTCGGACGACAATGTAAACATTATCTACGAGATAAACAGGTTGAATTTGGAGTTAAAGAAGAAGCTGGAAGTAATTTCAAAATGGAGAGGTATATCGCGACGCCGTTGATCGTATTAAATCCTTTCAACGTCTTCCTTGCCATTTTTTCAGTCGAGTGTGCTCAGATGGAGCTGGAGTTTTTGAAACTGTACACACCGGAATGCGTCGAGATTCTCGACTCGCTCAAAGAAATGGCCGATACGGATATCGGCTCGAGCACCGAGCCTGATAACTCTTGATAACTCACACGCCGGTATATACGACAATCAATGTCAATAATAAACGATACCGGAAACATTTACTTTGAAATATATTTATTACATTCGAATATAGGACACATAGAATGTATTCATGGCTTTAATAACGCAAAGACAGACAATATAGATACACGTATTTTTCCCTTCTTCTTTTGGTTCCTTCTGTCCGACGAAATACAAATTTACACTAGAATAGATTTAATGGCGTCCCTTTTTCAAACCTTATTAAATATTTCCTAATATCGATACGTCCCGTTTTGGTGGATGGAAAAGAACAGACAAATACGAGATACTTTGACGCAACACAACTCTTATGTGGAAGCATTTGCGTGGAAGCGTGTAGTCGAGTAAACTCAAAGAACAAAAGTAACTTTTGAGAATGAACCTTTAACTCTGTGACTGCGAGAATATTGCTGAAAGTCGTCATCCCATTATGAAAAAAAAAAAAGAAAAAGAAAAATGAATTGAACGCAATCGCACGTTATCCTCCTTCGTTACTCGACACGACTGTTTCAATGTATTTTCCTGTTACAATTTTCTTGCGAGGCGTTTCTCCAAATTTTTATTTGTTCAAAAATTACAGTAATCTTGCGATCGAAAAGTTAATAGAACAATTATTGCGATCGTATTACTCGAGAATTACTTTAGAAATTTCTTACGTTCGCGCGCATTCTCACAAAGGAAAGTTTCAGTCAATTATTGTCCCGCATCGTTGCGTTTTACTACTTTATACCATTTAAAGAGGAAAAGCACCTCGCAAGTAGAAACGTTCGTCTCGCTTGAAATTCAGTCGTTTCATCTTTTCAGTTACGCTAAACGATATCCTCGTACACGGAATACAGCCTGTTGTAAACAATTATACGGATGAAAATTCGAAGCCACATTGAATTTGAACCATCTTCATTGACGTGTTCTCGAATCCCTGACTTTGAAAGTTATACCGAACTTTCGACCCCTTCGTCATAAGTGAAACTACTCGCTCGATAAAAGGTGAGACTCTTTCTCAGCATTCTCGTACGGCCCACTCTCAACCCCTAGAAGACCTCGACGTTTCTCCCTCTCTTTCGTGTTTCTTGCAGACGAAATAAATACTGAAATACTGAAAGTCGACTATAGAAATGAAGCTCAATCTGAGGTCGCCGATTTGCTGGATAGTCACGCACGTTTCTCGACAGAGGATCCTCGGATGCGGTGTTGTCGTGGACGTCGCGTCGTCACACTTGATCTTCACCGTTTTACTGGCCTTTTATCGGTCCGACTGTTGGGAACCAGCCATATCGTAGTTGTCCAACTGCCGCCCGTTGTAAGGATAGTTGAGATAGCGACGCCAGTAACGATAATGGTAACGCCGCAAGCAAGAGTCATTCCCATCGACACGGCACTGATCGGAAATCGCCGCCGGGGTCTGCAACTGCGACAATATCAACGCCGTGCTGGCGCACGCCTCTCTGCTTTTCGGCCCCTCTCTGATTTCTTGCGCGTCGCAGATCTTCCCCGCTTCCACCGCGTAATTACCTAAACATTCCTCTTCCAGGTCGTTTTGTACCTGAAAATTAATGTCCTTCATATTCTGTGTTCTCTTGCTGTCGTTTCTTTTCCCCTCAAACAGAGATGGAAACAGAAACACAGTTTGTATTCGAAGGCTCGAGCAAGCTCTTTGAATTTATTGACCAACCACAGTGCTGTGCATGGTATCTCTGAACTATCAAAATTCAAGGGAAAATATTTACGCAGGCTTTGCAGATTTGAAGCATGACACAAGGAAGGTAGAGCATCTGCGATTCGTCTCCACCTAAAGCATCCACCGTTCTGCATCGTCTCTCGATCAATTCTAGTTCTGGACAGGCTCTGTTTTCTTCCACAGCTTCTCACGAGGAAAATGTAACCGTTAATACAGCGCATAATATGGATGATACAGTGTAACGATCAATCGAGTTATACCTTCAGCCTCGATCAAGTTGTTGACGCGTTTCTCCTTGGATTTAGGGCCATTGGCATTTTCTCGAAAGTTCGAGGTCTGATTTTGACTCTGACGAGCCTTTTGAGCTTCCATCCTGTTCCTAAGCTCGTTCAGTGCTTTTCTCATCTTTTCGAAGGAATACGCAGCAGCCATTCGTGCCATTACCTTGTCTTTTACCTTAACATTTCATTTAAACGTTATTACGATAAACGATTGCGATCGCGTGAACTAACTGATCTCTTTAAACAAGTCACACCTTCTGCATGTCTATACCATCTTCTTCGACAATCAGATCCCTGATGGTTTTCTGTCGCGGATCTAGCTGGTTCAGCCTGTCCTTCCTCTCATTCGCTTCCTTTTCGTACTCGCGGTCATTTGCCTTCAGATTCTCCACCATGTTCTAAGAAACCCACGATTGAACGTTACAGACTGAGCTTATGAGAATTAGAAAAGGGATTACGAGTGAAAGAAGTATATCCTCCGGCTCTTTGTTTGAAATTACTTCGTAGTATCGCTGTAACATCCACTCGTCGTCCTGGCTAGGTGTCCCTTGGCCAGCCGTGAACGTAGCTTTCTTCTTTCTCCTGTCAATGCCGAAGTACTGCGACCAATCGACGCTCTTTTTCCTCACCTCGATGGATTTTGACTTGTTCGGCTTTGTCCCGTTCTCCGTTTGCCCTTTCGGCGGCGGAGTCACCTTCGGCGTTTCTGAGGTACTCTCGTGTTTATGCGGATCATGTTGATCATGACTGTGATCATGATCATGATCGTGATCGTGATCGTGATCGTGATCGTGATCATGCTTGTGGGCATGAGTGTGATTTTGATTATCCGTCGCTTGACCGCCAAACAACGCTCCCAGATCTTGCGCGACCTGTTGAAATATTAAAGTCGAAATAAACATTTAACTAGACAGATGATTCTGATGGACAATGAATTGCCAAAACGTTTCTGGAAAGTTTCTCCGCCGATTTACCTTGGGATCAGTAATTTGTTTCTTGGTTGATGTAGGCTTTGGACTCCTCTTAGCAACGGGATACCGTTTATTTCGGTACGTCCTCAGAGGCCGTCCTACGGGGTACCCACCGTTCACATTTCTTCGTTCGCCCATGGACAAGTACAATAGATTTGGGTCTTGTTCTCGATTGCCAAAATCGTTTTCGTCGGGCTCTCTGCTCTGACCTCGACCCGTAGACTCTTTGCTTAACAATGCCCCCCACGACATCGGACCTGAATTCCTATTAGAAACAATTTCACCGTTATCTCAGATTTTATAATATCCCTCAACGTTAATGAATATATGACATATTGTAAGATTTGCTGAGCTTTGTCGTAGAACTATAGTTATTAGGACCATTCTTGGAAAAAAGTCTAATCCAGCTAACAAACAGGCTGCAGATAAACGGTACGTATAAAGTGGAAAGAAAAGTTTTCTAGTATATGTACTTACTTTGAGCACAATATACGTGTGTTTAAATAAATGGTAAAATTTATCGTTTGAAATTCAAATTTATCATTCAAAAATGTCCAACTAACAACTGCAATAAAAGATTTTTATCTCGGACTCCATATATATTATACCTATTGAGCTACCTGACAATCAACAAGTCTACTATAGCAAAGTACTACAACGAGAGCTACAGCGAAGACTGTTGCATTAGTAATACTTGTACAGGGAGAATTCAGTAATGTACTGTGTCTAAAGGTTTTCATCAATATCTTGGAAATTAATAAACATCCAAAGCTAAAATTTTACTTTCTAGGTCCTCCGCTTCTCTTAAAATTTCATCTCGTCCGGGCCTTTCTTCATTGTTGACATTAACAAAATAATCCTAGCGAAGGATCTAAGAATTCATATCAATCACTAACTCGTATATCCTGTTGCCTCGGTCGCCTCTGTACCGATCGTACAGCATCTGGCGAGCGTCCATGTACGCTTCATCGTCCAAATCCCCTAAATTATACGAGGACCCGTCCTGCAGCTCCTCTAGGAACAATTTCGCCAGCTCCTTGTTATCAAAGTTCAATCGCTCGGGGCCGTAACCTCTTTTACGACTGGAACTTCGTTCGCGTTCTCGGAACAACGACGTGACTGGTTCCTCCTGTACAACATCACAATATAATGCTCTCTCTCTCTCTCTCTCTCTCTCTCTCTCTCTCTCTCTCTCTCGTCTCTTGTGAAAATACAATGCAAGAAAAAGGGAGGGGAAAACGGTACCTGTTGTTGGAGAATGTTCTCTAGATAATCAATCAGGGCTTTCTCCAGTAGTTTATTGTTCAAATCTTGGAAACCATTTCCAACAGTCTCTAATTGCCCAGCTTCTGAAAGAAATTTCCTTTTTGTAATGAACACGGTATGTATTTGCCATACGAGATACACAAAGAAATCCTAACATTTTAGCTGTTCATCCCTAATGTTCAAAGTTCAACAAAGTATCTATCATAGTAATATTGTTATTGTGCAATGTTCATGTAATATGAAACATTATTGTTATGTATTATGCTTATCTAAGCATGTCCTTGTATAGTCATGTCAAGTGGAAGGGGAAGGAGAATAAATGCAACCAAATAAGGAGAATAAATAAAACCAACTACTGGATCTTGCCCTTATGACCATGTTCACAGTCACTTTTGTGGACTGTTACTAGCTCATTGTCAGTGTTTGCACAGATTCAATATTGTCCGGGTTGGTCATCCAACACAAAGTTCGATAAAATATCATGCAGCAAATTTTTAAGGATCATTATAGGACTATTATAAAAGGACGTCACTGCGAGGATCGTTGAAGTAAAAGGAACCTATAAAAGCCTCACGTTGCAAAATAAAACCAAGTGTACATACAATCTCTTTGTGCAACGTTTAAAGCTTAAGATATCAACAATGTTTCACCAAGCAAGCGAATAAAAATTTCGTCCTTCACATCTGTCTCTTTCCCAATTTTTTCCGTATTCAATTCGCATCTGCATTAAATTCTCTTTGTTATTACAGTTCATATTCATTTCATAGACAATAACTTGAAACTCTACTCGGGATAAATTCGACGTTCTGCCCAAATAAACAGGACTGAGGGCTTAATCCTACAAACTTTTCATTTTTAATTTCCTCAAAATAAATGATGAAAATCCTATCAATAACGTGAACGTGATAGACCATCGCACGAGACAATACCATTGGGTAAGAATTCTATTTCCTCCTCTTCCTCTTCCATTTCCCTTTCACCTTGACGTTCTCTGTCCAGTTTTCTCTCTCCCTCTCCGCCATGATATTTAAACGAACGTAGATCATTGTAGTAGTCCTGCGAGTTCGTATCCAGGGATCGTTGTTTTCTAGTAATGGCGTCCAAAGCGCTCTTCAGTGACTCCTCCGTTGAATGATGGGGCAGGGGTGTCAACGCTGTCGCCAGCCCCACGAGTAAAAACGCCAGTAGCCATTCTTGAGGCAACATTTTACCTGCAACGACAAAAAAAAAATCTTTAATTTACAGATTCTCATGTTCAATGCTGATATACGTATACATTTGAGTACACTGTCTCGCAAAAAGTTTCTCAACACTGTGAAACTAAATTTTACACATCTTTGTCCCGAGTCGCATTGTCACCCAAAACAAAGGCCTAACAGTAAATGAAATTAGGGTACAAAGCCATGACCACCGTTATCCCTTCCCTTGCCCTTGGTACAAAGTAAATACCTTGGCACAGAGTATAAATACCTGCAAAAATTTGGAAGCGAAATCATTTGGTTGTGAACACGCATACATTCAAAACGAACAATGGAAAGTATCTTGTCTAGTTGGGAACGCAGCACCTGTTTTGGATATATCGACGGTAAGTGTTGGACACTTGTAGATCATTGCAATATAAAGGTTTATTCAATTTATCGGAGTAAAACAGGGAAAATCCCTTCTCGTGCAAAAAAAAAGGTGACAAGATCGAGCGTCAAGGTAAAAATCAAGAATAAAATAAATACTAATATAAATCTGTAATTTTTGTTGTTATATATTTTTAAAAAATTTCTCTTATATTTTTATATTTTTACCTTTTATAAAATATAAATATCTAATAAAATAAATAAATATAAATATTTATGTATTATTATGTATTATTATTATAATATATATGGGCAGGAAGAAACTTTTGTATAACATATAAGTTATTACAAGTAAGATACTAATATATAAATATAATAATTATAGTGTTAGAAAATAAGACAATTGAGCTGAGGATAGATAAATATAAAATTTCACAGTGACTAATAATATAAATAATCACAGTTGAAAATAATGAAAACATTAGGTAAAATAGAAAATAGATTGAAGGGATAAATACAGATGCAGTAAATGCTATTCAAACTTTTTCTAATCCTTTTTTAATCTTTATATTTCTAATTTATGCCAGATCATCCAGGGGAATGCAAGCACGGGAAATACGAGTCGATTGCTGATAAACTGGTTAGATTAATAGAAGGTAAGCAATCCAGTAAGTCTTATAATTCAATGGTTTCTCCCAATTTTGGCCACTTCGCTACACACTCTTTTTCTCTTCGTTTCGTCCCGGATGACTCTACGTGCTCTTCCGATCTTCTACGAGATTTAACATTCCTTTCAAAAAACGCAGAGAATATTAAAAGCCAAAATTTAGAAGAAACCGTTGAACTAGAAATTGATCAAACTCCGAACGTTCCAGAACGTTTTAAAAACGAAAACAAAGCCTGGGGAAATGCGCACAGATGGCAGCTGCTGCTCGTGATAGAAAGCAGAAAGCCGGTTGTGCCTGTTCCTCAGAATGAAACGAAATTTTAAGAGGTGGTAGAGAGGGGAAAGAGAATCAAAAATTGTAAAATTTTAACGGCGAGTCTTTGTTAGTTTCTGAGATACTGATAAGAAACTTTGGGTTAAACAAACGATACGACTAACACAACGATCAATGGTGGTATAGGTTATTGTCGGTGAGCATTGTACTGTTTACATAATGTTGGATGACCAACCACTCCGCACAAGTGGTTCGAAAAACAAACCTGACGACAATCTTTAGAGAAAGCTGTTTTTGTTTGAGAGTGATTATTTTACGAAGTGAGTGTAATTTTTCCCAAATAAATTTTATCACCTCTCAAACACTTCACAACGTCGACTGGTCCATAACATTCCTCAACTTCGTCGCGAAAAATCTAAAGGATAAACAGAACTCGCTCATCCTCGTACGAGTTGCTCTTTTCGGGGAAAGATGCGCTGAGGACCGTAGACTGTTTCACTTAAAATTTGACGTCAATTTTCGATGTAACATATCAAATTTTGTCCACACAGATGTTACTAACAATAAGATTTATTTAATTGCATTAGGTTAGGTTAGATTCGGTGTAATATATTGAATTTTTTCGGATTACTAATTGTAAGGTTTTAGATTTAAATTGTAAGATTAGATTTTAGGTTAGGTGCCAGCTTGACTCGTATCATAAGAGGTTAAATTGACTTCAGTTTTTAATTGAAATATCGTTACGTAAGATTCATCGATGTTGCATTTTAAGTGCGACACCCGATAGATACTGAGGACGCTATTACGTCATTGGTTACAGTTGTACGACGCCGACTAATGCAGCGAAGATAATCTTTTTATTTTTGTAAAATGTTTGTCCGTACAAACATTTGTAAATATTTATTTTTATACGTCTGTATGACTCCAATTGTCCCAAGGTTTTTTTTTTATTAATTTCTCAGAAACTAGGAAAGATCCACTACTAGAATTTTATTGGGGTCCTCCGCTCCTCCCACTCTCCTTTAAAATTTTCTTTCATTCCAATGAACGAGTAACACCGCACTATATCTGGAAACTCTAGTTATATCTATATTTTTACGTACGTTTGATCTTGTAGATCAAACATCTCATTTGTGATTGCGTTAGGTATTGAGGTGCTTAAGGTGCTTAAGAGGTTGACTTTGGTATTCGAAAATAAATAAAGAATATCGAGAGGAGAACGAGACAGAGTCAGGAGAAAGGGGGAAAGTGTGTTAATAGTCCCGCTCAATCAGCTTTAAATCAGTATCGATTCCGCGGAAAAGCCAGCCAAGTTCCTTAACTGAAGACGTAGTAATGAAAGCTCTAGTGATGCAACAAAGATTGCTCTACCCTCTGATCGATCGAGCTCTTTCACTGGACAAAGCGGAACACGCTATAGATCGATCGATAATTAGCCACCAGATGATCAATCGGTATTTTCACAAAATTAAGTGTCGTTAAGTTAACATTAATTAAGAATAAATAATCATTCTGAGTGTAAAATGAACATGTGATATACATATATAACGATAATCAATTTTTCGAATGATAAAATGAACCTGACTCGAATTTGCCAAAAATAAACCTAAAACTCGGAAATATAGAAAATTAACAGTCGGGAAAGGTTTGTCAAATACAATATGTAAAGATATTGAGCTTCTAACGAAATTAAGCTAGTGCTAGCTTACAATCAATTATAAATATTTATCCACGATAGTGTATATAAAATGAGTTTTTTTTTTTTTTAATAACGGAAGAAGGACATAAATTCTTGGTATTAGGGTCTCGGTATTGGCATTAAGGGAGAACATTCTTCCCTTGTTGTTCCTGAACGGCACCTCTCAGATCAATAGACGTACCTAATGCATTCCACGCGTACAATCAGGCTCGACCGCACCATCGTGAAATCCCATTAACATTGACCCTCATATTTCCTACGTATTTATCGCATATTTACAATATCTCTGGCATGCAATAACCGTTTCATCGAGAAACGAGAATCGCATTGGACGATCACGTACAATTCAGAACGGATCAATAACCGATTATCAGAATGCTCGATGGTTGGTTTGAGCCACATTCGACGAAAATGTATCGTTGCGATAAGTTCCGCGCATTCTACCTCGAGGGACCGTTCACATCTAAACATTTTATCAAAGTGTAGTTTTTTTTTTTTTTTATCAATCAACTGGCAATGAGTTAATTTTGAACCTTGAATTTCTGTTCTGAATTAAAAGACAAAGAGTTGGCTTGAAATTATTTGTGTAACTTCACCACTTGCGCTGGCAACTGATTGCGGACCGTAACGAGTGACCGAACCGTATACAATAATTCGTCGCTTTCTTTTTCTTCTAAACTCGCCGATACGATACCACTGGATAGAAATTATTGAGAAGTAATAAATTTATTATTTGTTTTGACTGGGTTGTACTTATATATACTTAAAACTGAGAAAATATTCTCGACGTGCGTGTCGAAGAGGTTAACCACTTGCGCTGGCAACTGATTGCGGACCATAACGAGTGACCGAACTGTATACAATAATTCGTCGCTTTCTTTTTCTTTTAAGCTCGTCGATACGATATCACTGGATAGAAATTATTGACAAGCAATAAATTTATTATTTGTTTTGTCTGGGTTATACATAAATATACTTAAAACTGAGAAAATATTGCAATTTTGGGACAAACAGTTCTCGACGTGCGTGACACGTCGTTCCAGTGCGAGAGGTTAACCACTTGCGCTGGCAATTGCGGACCATAACGAGTGACCAAACCGTAAACAATAATTCGTCGCTTTCTTTTTCTTTCGAATTCGTCAATACGATATCACTGGATAGAAATTATTTAGAAGTAATAAATTTATTATTTGTTTTGCCTGGATTATACTTAAATATACTTAAAATTGAGAAAATATTGCAATTTTAGGACAAACAGTTCTCGACGTGCGTAGCACGTCATTCCAGCGAAAGAGGTTAGATAAATCGTATATATTTAAATTTTTAAGTAATAATGTATTTAAATTTTGGTATTCTAACACTGTGATTGAATTTCATTCGCTTTATTTCTCTGTTTCTAAAACTACAGACGTGCTTCTAACACGCGTGTATCATTTGCACGCGAATTTGGCACGACGAGAATTAAAACTTACGAAATCGTGCAAAGAGAAAAGAAAAGTATCCAGTAAAAAAAAAAGTGATTGATCAATTACTCGATTTGACTCGCGTAGATCACCCAACGCGAGGTTTCGCAACAGGAAAATTCCCCAAATTTCCCCAAAATTACGTCGGAATTGAGAGTCAAGGAAGTTACGGTTGAAAAATTATAACAGTAATAAAAAGAAAGTTATAATTAAAATTACAATTGTACTAAAAAAATTGACAATTGTCATAAAAAAAATTATAATTGTAATTACAATAAAAATCGAATCAGGAGTCCAGCTCGTCAAGAGTTGCAAAAAAAAAAAGAAAAAAAAAATCGTAACAAACATAGCTGTTCGCGATACTTGTATTCGTACGAAAAAACTTACAAAACATCTGCGATCATGCGGCAAGTATTTCGAAAGTACTTAGTACCCAATGCTCGACAGATAAGCGCCTGATATCGCACTCGCTTCGCATTATATTTTAATTCGCGTTTTTTAAACGATTATTTCCCTAATGAAATATCTATTACGCAGCGAACGCGATAACAGGGGCGCAGGGGCGGGGGGAGGGGGGAGGTGAGTGGGAGGAAGAAATTGATCACGGTCAGAGGCGAACTCGTAATGTCACAAGCACCGTAACAGATGGTGAGGCTAAACTCGCGCTAGCGACGCCGAATTTTCGCAACGGAATATGGAGACACTACTGAACGATACAGACAGTGTCGTTCTTAGCTAAAACAGAATGAAAAATTCGCGACTGACAACAGTTGTCCAACCTGAGACACAAGTACGCGCATAATAATTTCTCCCTTCGGTTGAAGAGAAGAGATAATTTAAAAAAAGGAAAAAAAAACAACCTAGGTTGGGTCAGGTTTCGTTAAATTCCATTTAAGACTTACTTGGTTCTTAATTAGTCATCCGCGCCGACACACCAGGTCCCAACGTCTCCTATTTGGCTTACGCGTTCACCCTCGCTCTGTCGTGGTTCCACCGTGACGATCCTCCACGGGGCTACGTGGTGGAATATTGGTCTGATCTACCTCTTTCATGACTACCGATGACACGGCCTTTTATATAGGGGGCACCGGGATCGATAGAAACGCGCATGGAATCACCGTGGAGCAGCAACAAGTAAAGGCGTGTGGGGTGTGTGCCTGAGAAAACACGGCGAACCGGAAAATTATAGACACGCGTTTGGAGATCAGGTCCCGGTGTATCCAGTCAATCCAGAGTGATTAGGGAGAAAAGCCAGACAAATCTCAAAAGACCAGAAAATTTCAAGAGAGAATCTCCTTTTTCCATTTTTTTTTTTGGTTGCTTTATCACTCTCGTTTCACGTACAGTGCGCAGTGAGAAGCGTAATAGCGCCAATGACAATGAAAAATTGTCGACAGAAAGACACCCAACTGGCGTGACTTCGTAAAAAATGGATGCACGTAACGACCCACGACTTGGACTCGTTTTAACCTCTTTTTTTTTCCTCCCAAAATTGCAACATTTTCTCAGTTTTAAACATATTTGAATGTAACCCAGGCGAAACAAATGACAAGTTGATTACTTCTTAATCATTTCTATCCAGTGATATCATACCGACGAGGCTTCAAAAGAAAAAGAAGGCGACGAAATTATTGTATACGGTTCGGTCACTCGTTACGGTCCGCGAAACCAGTTGCCAGCGCAAGGGGGTTAGTGAGTTCGTTTTGTTTCTTCTTTTTGGATGATGGCTTTACATCGTGTAGCAAACGTGAACGTTAAGAAGTTAATAAATAATGACCTTTCGTAACTAGATCTATCATCAATTTGAAGATCAAAGTCTTCCCTTTACTTGTTGATTTTTGAAAACAGTAAAAATTCAAGAAATTTCAATCGCCTAATGTTCTAAAATTCAATGAAATGATAAAAAATAAAAATACGGCAAATTTTAAGGGTTCGTCGTGAAGAGAAAATTTCAATCTTCAACGTCATGGTGAATTTAGCCATAAAAAAAGAAAAGAAATTTAACATTTTTAAACGTGTTTGCATTTTCACGAAATTGTCGAAAAAAGAAAAATTCTCACTTGACTGCTTGATGTATAATGTAAAGTCATCTTCGAGAAAAACTCACTATTTAAAGTAGACTGTTTTTTAAAGTAGAAGCTTCACGCTTTAAAGTGAGACCAAGTGGATCGTTGCACGATCTTTCTTTACGAAGTTACATCAATTCAAATTATCGGCAATTTTTCATTGTTTCATTGATGCAGCTATACACTCTTCGCTGTATATCAATCTTTTCGAATAATTTGACATATACATCGGATCTCTCGAAAGAGAAATTTAAGAAAAAGTTTTGAATAAATTCTAAATTTTTAGAATTATTGTTTTCCTAGAATTAAAATGCGAATACTTGACTGTCAGTTCTGTTATCAGTTCTTTTATCAGTCACCAGAATCTGATTCTCTTTATCTTGGTCAATTTTCATTTTCTTCGAATTTTAAGTGATTAAGGAAAACTTCAAAAGAATCTCCTCCTGTGTTTTTCTTTCATTTTGTTTTATCATTCACTCTATACACACCCTATGTTAACCTTTTCGAATAGTTTGATGATTTGGACCCTTTGGAAGATCTGTAGAGAAATTTCAGAAAACTTTTGATATATTTTTCTAGGATTGCAGTAATTTTTAATACTTTGGAAACTTTGAATTTTTCTACAATGTTATTGAATTGTCCGTGCATTTAACTTTTTACCAGTTGAAACTTTTCACCAAGATTTGATGCATTTCTACTTTGTTCATATGTTACTTTCTTCGAATCTTTCCCCGTTCGATTTATTTTGCACTGCCGGCGGAGCATTGAACGAAGATATGATATAAAATTGCTGGTGGCTTAGAAGAAGAAACTGGAAAATGCATTCCCATGAGAATTCAGTTATGACTTGAAGTTACAACTAACTCGTTAAAGAGTAAACTCGTCGAAGAGCAAACAGTGAAGCAAAATTGTGTGTAACAGCAATGTCATCGAAGTAACTGTAAAAACACAATTAAAGTAAATTGAAATCTTACTCTGTTTATTACTCTGTACAAGTAAATACTTTTTCCACACACCTTCTGTTACGTTTTCTACACGCTGCACACATCTTTCTCTGATTAATTTATCACCACACCTTTTCATTAAATGAAATTTCACAAATGAAACGAACTGTAAAATAATCATGTTTAAATGATATGCGATTGTTGAATCAGAATTCACTTACGTCCGATCGATTGCTGCGATTATTGTCAATAACAATCACGCCGGGCGCTATAGTACGACTTGAGCAGTGTGAAGTGAGCGCCTCTTCGTTCCAGGGGCCAGAAGTAAGTTAAGAGATTAAAGAGAGTTCTCAGATGGTTCCAACAAGGAATTTATCAATTTTGAGATTAAAGAGAGTTCTCAGATGGTTCCAACAAGGAATTTATCAATTTTGAGATTCCTACGATGCTTGAATATCGATATTTCCGATATTGGGGGTGGTTATGATTAACGCTCCTCCGTTTTTCATGTCGATTAGTTATCAACGAACAACTTAGGTCAGCGGTTCTCAACTTTTTTTTTTTTTTAGCCATGCCCCACTTAAGTATCTAAAATCTTGATGCTATCTCCCTCTGACATACAACTCACTTGTTATTCAAAAAATGAATCTACGACGTGGAGGAAGTTTAAAAGCTATTAACTTAGTTTGGACAAGCTTCCAAAGAACGTGACAGTCAATCCTATGAATCATTATAAAATAAAATAAAAAGTACTTAACAGCATTCAAACTCGTCAATTTCAGCTCATCCCAAAGTGAAGTGCAAAAAAATGTCATTATCGAGAATCAAATTGCCAGATTGAGAACCATGGACTTAGGTCAAAGGAGAATGGGGAAAAAGTCAATGAATTACAATCAATTAATCGAATGAGGTACAGCTTTTGAACCTGATACCAGCTCGAAATCGTGTAGACTCGCACGAGACGTTTAATTATTAATCAGATATCGATGAGCAACTTAAATTAGGAGAATGAACGATAAACGGGGATCAATGAAGTAAAATTGTCCATCAGTCTTTCGTATAATCGATTTTACTACTGAAACCACCAAAACCGTGCAATTTTCAACAAAAGAGAAAATTTTAACAAAATATTAAATTTCAATTAAAAGAATTAAATTTTTCTAGTATTTTGATGCAAATACAATAGTTGTACTAAAATTGTCCATCTTAAAAGTCTCTCCTATAATTGATTTTACTACTGAAATCCACCAAAATCGTGTAATTTTCAACAAAAGAGAAAATTTTAACAAAATATTAAATTTTAATTAAAACAATTAAATTTTTTCAGTATTTTGATGCAAATACAATAGTTGTACTAAAATTGTCCATCTTAAAAATCTCTCCTATAATCGATTTTACTACTGGAATTGCCAAAACTGTGCAATTTTCAACAAAAGAGAAAATTCTAACAAAATATTAAATTTCAATTAAAAGAATTAAATTTTTCTAGTATTTTGATGCAAATACAATAGTTGTGCTGAAATTGTCCATCTTAAAAGTCTCTCCTATAATTGATTTTACTGCTGAAATCCACCAAAATCGTGTAATTTTCAACAAAAGAGAAAATTTTAACAAAATATTAAATTTCAATTAAAAGAATTAAATTTTTCTAGTATTTTAACAAAATATTAAATTTCAATTAAAAGAATTAAATTTTTCTAGTATTTTGATGCAAATACAATAGTTGTGCTGAAATTGTCCATCTTAAAAGTCTCTCCTATAATCAATTTTACTACTGGAATCGCCAAAACCGTGTAATTTTCAACAGAAAAGAAAATTTTAACAAAATATTAAATTTTAATTAAAAGAATTAAATTTTTCCAGTATTTCGATGCAAATGCAATAGTCGTGCTAAAATTGTCCATTTTAAAAGTCTCTCCTATAATCGATTTTACTACTGAAATCCACCAAAACCTAACCCAAATCGTGTAATTTTCAAAACAAAAAAAGAAACAGAAATTTTAACAAAACAAGAACCATTTAATAAAACAGCGACCATTAAATTCGATAATGGCTATGATACCGCTTATCCGGCTTCACGATAAGCGTGCCGGCTATCAGCGATAACAAAAAGAGATTTAGCAGATCGTTCGATCGCAAGCGACCATGAGCAAACAGTATTTGGAAGAGTTTCCAAGGATGACATCGATGGTACTGGATATCTGGACAACGTTGCATCTTCCAAGGAGAGGAATTCAACAATTCGACGACCTCTTGAACCCCTAAAACGATCAAGGACAAAGAATCAGCGAACAGGGTGAAGAAGAGGGAACAAGTTCTTCGATATTTTTCTACGTGTATATATATATATATATATATATATATATATATATATATCTAGTGTGATAATATTCACCGAGTTGTCAATCAATCAAGTGCAGTTTAACGTTCGTTACAATTAATTAATTCGACAGGATTCTCCCTTGTGAAAAGAAACAAAAAAAAAAAAAAAAGAAAAATACGTTTCAAATCACGATGATATTCTGAGGAATTTTGATTCACGTATGAACCTTCGCTGCCTCACGAGAGAAAATGAATGTTGATAATCTTAATCACGTAACCGCATCAGGTAATTTCTATTTTCTTCAAGTTGTCGTTATCGTCGTTGTCAAGAGAAGACGCAGCGAGCCCACGTTTTCTGATATTTCAATCTTCATGTTACTTGGAAACTAAAAAAAAAAAAAATTATTTGAATATAACAATTAACTAGCTAGAACTGTCGATGAGATTGAAGCATAGAATTTCTATCAGAGGCATTAAAGTAAAAAAAAAAAAAAAAAAGAAAAAAAAGTAATAGAGAAACTTTAGTACAAGCTTTCATTTATACATTTCACGAAAAATTAACTTAAATCTTTAAACACACACTGTTGTCACATCTATCGAATATCTAACAAAAACTAAACTTATTACTATGGTAGTTCCAGTGTTAACAAGTTGTTAGATACGAAAATATACATAGTTGGTATTATTTTTTTAACCGATCGACAGAACAGATTTGTTCTAAAACTTATCACACTTTCCTACCTAGTTTTCACACGCAAACGTGGTGGAAAAATCAAAATTACGTAAGCCTTGTAGAATTTAGAAAGTTAGTTAGGTTCATCACGAATTTCTATTCATCATGTTATCAAGAAAATAACAGCATGCATCTCGTTGATGACAGAATTATTTGGTCCGTACTCTCGTAGAATAAGTCAGTGTTGAAATGAGTTTTTACAATCACGCAGAACCAAGCCAGGGAAACGTTCGATATATAGAAATGGAGCAGAATCCGGTGTTCACCATACCCTCTGTTTATATGAGGCCAACAGTCATTACTGCACAACCACGAGGTACATCACCTGAAACGCAATCAAATATGTAAAACATACTCGTACACTATTGACATGTAATATTTGAACGACAGTGATAAGTAAGTAGTTCATGCATTTATGGAAAATTTAATACAAAGAGATGTATAATGTAAAGATATCTAAAAATATGTACACAAAACGTGGCCTACTCGCTATAACTTCTAAGTCTCTGCCAATTGTTAGTTTCATCTCTACAATTGTATCCATAAAAGCGTGAATTCATGTACGTCAAATTTGCAATGAACAATTTACCGATAACCATGAATACATGTGAAATAAAATATGGTTTCACTGAATTCGTACAGAGGAGAGACAGAGCAGAGAAAGAAGACCCACGAACACGGTGGAGTGGATATCACCGCTGAACTCGCAGATGACCGCAGTCTTGGGAACTCACTTCCTGAATGACGTGGAGCAATTGGAAATTCAGCAGATTGTTGATCTCAGTACATGTTCGTAACTAATTGTACAATAAGGATATAATGTAGTTAAAGGAAATTCATTGGCACGCACTGCATCTATTCGGTTATTGAAATTAAAAGATGTTTTTTTCTCTTGTCGATTATTAACAGTAACAAATAGTAATTTTGGTTTGGAGAAAAGTTAGTATGCAGAGGAACGTTTAATGTGTTAATAAATAATAGACGGATGAAGGTGAAACGAATAATGATCATTTCATTATTTAGATTTCGACTATCTCGATAGAATATTTTAGACTTTATTTTAGAATTTACAATTTGCTTTGTTTTCAATTATAAGAATTTTAATCAATGTCATGTAGCCATACAAGAGTGTATGTTATATTGTCATTTATGTTATTTGTTAGTCGAAATTTCTTTAACTTTTTTTACTGTCATTTATCAATTAAAACTGGTTTGTTATACTATTTGTTACTGTTTATTAACTGTTTGTTGATTTTCTTTTTTATTCTCATTTAATAATTAAATTCTTTTTAAATATCTTTTTCTTTTTTTTTTTTTTTTTTTTTTTTTGGAAAATGGAGTGAAAGATCTACGAGATCGGGAATTTTATTAACAGGAAAATTTTCTTCTTTTGTCTGACAGTGCTCGGCAAAATAAAAAAGAGATTCCACTACAGAGTGAAAATACCGAGAGCCGAAACACTTTTCCTAGCCATGGACATAGGGCAAACTGAAGAGGCAAGTAGCTGGGATTGTTCCAAACTGTTCCGCAACGATTTCACGTTGAACATCATGAATCAATATGGCGAAAAAGCCTTCACCATGATCATGAAATCCAGGCTCGCGTATATGGTCACCAGATTGCACGTAAGTAGCATGAGAAGGTTATGAGGTCGCCCAGCAAATCTACTGTTTAACAAAAAAAGACGAACATTTCATTGCACAGGTCATAAAGGTACTAGGTCCGAATTTAATTGGCACAGTGGAACAAAATTACCGTCTAATGGGCACGTGTTTCACGATCTATAATGCAGTGAAAGACGAACTCTGCTATGTAGAGGGGCCGAATATTGGTGGTTGTTGCATGTATCCAGAGTCACACTTCAAGGTACCATCTAATTTTTGTCTGAAAAAGAAAACACTATATATATATATATTTCTAATGTACGTTAATATCTCTAATCATTTTGAATATGTATCTATCGTATGTATGTATGTATATGTATCCATATATAAATACATAATCTATACATACATAAATATATTTATATATATTCATACACATTTTTCTGTGTATCTATATACATTTAATTTTACAATATATAATCTGTTTTAAAAATACGCATATAAAGCAATTGATAACTAAATTAACTGATAAATATCTCTAATCACTTTGACTGTCTGTATGTATCTATACATAAAATTCTATTTATTTTTAACGATGCAAAGCAATTTAATTATTTAGAACAGAGCAACAGAGTTTCCCCCACTTTTTCTGATCGCTAGAGCTACCCCTTCCACTGCATCCTGATCTTTCCACCACACTGAAATTTCCTCGCCGTCCCGCATGAGAGAGCGAGGCTTATTTCAGTGTAGTGGAAAGGTCAGGGTGCAGTGGAAGAGGTAGCGTTAACGATCAGGAAAGTGGGAGAAATCACAGGCCGCCAGTTAGCCGTCTCTGATCTGGAATATCGTAATGGGGATATTCAAGCTATTGACGTTATTAATGTTAACGCTAGAACAAACAAAATGGTCGAAATGACCACTTGAATATTTATTATTGTTAGATATTTTACAGATATAAAAGTGTATATTTTTGAAGACTCGAATGATTCTTTGTAAAATATACAAATACATAAGTAAAAACTCTTCTAACCAATTGAGCTAATCTTATGCTTTACTCGTCGATAATTCTAGCGTTAAGGTACCTTGAATTTTATATATCATTCGCATTGTAACGCATTGATTGTCGTCAGGTGATGTCGGTGGACGGTAGCCATCAAATTGCGTCCCTCATGCATCTGTGGGACTCTATACTCCGCGAGTACATCCTGTTAGTTACGTTCTCCAAAGACTTGGACGCGTCACTGAAAAGTTTACTCCTCGCTGCAGCATTTCTCATAGTGAGTTTCTCATTTCCCTTTCGCTAAGAATTGATCTACTTTAGATTAAGATCGGAGTACCTTTTCGCCAACTGCTACGAAATTTCTTTTTTCTTTCTTTTTTTTAGGAATACGTGTACTTCAAAGATGACGCCTATTCCGAAGGTAGAGTATTATCTCCCACGATGTAAATGAGAAGATAGCCTTGCGAGATGGATCAGCTGAAACCGATCATCGTCGACGAAGATCCGTTTCGAACGTGTAAGAATGTAAGAAGAAACAACGAGTCTACCTCGCCTCCGGATAATTCTAGGAAATCAACACTGACATTCGCGACTTGAAGCCCTTGATTAAGTCCAAAACTTGCTACAAATTCGTGGATTTTGATCAAACTTGTACTTATACCTATTCTTTCATTTTCAATAAACGCAACTTAAATATTGTAGCTATGCATTTTTATTGCTATGCAAATCCCATCTCTCCTCAGGATCAAATTGGTTAGCGATATCTCCTCCGTTAAAAATTTCTTACTTGATATTCCATCTCGTCGTTGAATCGTTGATTTTTTGAAGAATTCTCTTTACGACTTTTTTTTCTGCAGCATACTAAAATATTTAGTATTAATAATTATAGTAATTATATTTAATATTATAATAAACATTATATTTTATATTATAATAAACATAGTAATTATATTACTATGATAATTATAGAAATAATATAATAATTATAATAAAATACATAGTAATAATGATACAGTAAAACTTGAGGAAACTTTGAAGAAAATTACATACCTTTGAACAGTTGCAAAGTAAGGAAAACTCAAGAATCTTGTTGGAGATAATATTATATTTCATAAAAAAAAAAAAATAATAATACGTTTATCTTCCTATGTGCTGTTTAATTAGCAATTGCTAAAAATTTGAATCAAATATACGAAGATAACGGGACAGTCATTTAGTTAGAGTCATTTCATCTCGAAACACCAGGTATATATCTCCGCGAAGTTCTACAGGGTGGTCACTGAAAGACTGAACGATATAAAACAAAAATTTACTTACTTTTACAAAGAAAATGTTTTTTTAATTTTTTATTTGGAAATATAATTACTTTGATTTTTTCAGTGTTACATATGAAAAATGAACATTTTCCTGCTCGCAAATACGGGCTCTTTCAAACCCTTCAGTTTCTCAATGGTCATCCTGTAACTGAAGCAAATCTCTTTTTAATTTCACGCTAAATTGCACGAGAGAATCCAGAGTACTTTTCAAAGTCGTTCTTTTAAAAAAATGACAGCTACCTGAACTTAAACACCTGTTCAATTTCCGTCGTAAATTTTCAACTTCTTGAGTAAATAATAATAAAGAGAAATACGCGAGTCAAAATTTCGCTTACGTCACATACTAGATGTACAGCCTCTCAGAATATTACCACAAATTAATTCAGCAATCTTTTAGATATTTTTAGTAGAGATTTTGAAAATTTCATTCGGACGAGAACGTTTTTTTTTTTAAATTTCAATTATTTGTTACCATTATAGATACTGACAAACACTTCAAATTAATTACTTTCTAGAATATACAACTAGAGCACTCTAGAATCGCAACGACAGAATTACAAATTTTAAAACATCAATTATCTACAATAATTCATATATATATATATATAATTATGATTATTATAATAAATATGTTATAATTAACAAATATATTATAAATGATCGATGTTTCCAAAATTTTACATTCTGTTATTGTACATATATACATATGATATAATATAACATCTCACTTTTCTGTTCAAAATACAAGTCCTCTCCCTAAATAAAAACGATACACGGTGATCGTTCTAACACGCGTTAGAAACTGATGTTTACATATTACGAGAATCGTAACGTGATCGTAACACTTCAAAATATTTCTGACGATGCAAGACCTACGATGGTCAAATACGATAAAACAGAAACAGAACTTAGTTTCAAAAAGAAAGCACAATGCTGTTCAGACAAATTTTTATAACGAAAGATAACGAACAAATGATAAATTAATAAATGAAACAATTCGAAGTGACTCAATTAGAAGATATATCACTATTGTAATCCAAAATTTCAAATGTATCGAGAAACTGTCGTTGTATAGTGATTTTACAATTACTGTAATGACTATGCGCGACTGATTTGTGGTATAGGCATTGAACTTTTTAATTCTGTATGTTGGCATTAGCAGGAGTGTACGTTACATGCCAGAAATGAAAATTACAATGTTGTAAGCTTCAACTTTTTCTTTTATCGTCTTGGTATCTAAATTCGATTCTACAAGCATGTCCAATGTATTTTGCAACATCCTGTATAATCGAACAGAAACCTTTAAATAAATAATTGATATCTTTAGATACACAGTAATGAAATATCTTTATATGTAATATATATATATATATATATATATATATATATATATATACACACACTGCTCACAAAAATTAAAATATTTCAAAATAAATATGAAGCAATAAAAAAAGAAGCGCTTAATTTTGCTTTTCTGCTTTTTTGCTTTGCTTTCTTATTTGTCTGATATTCTTGTTTAATAAAACAAAAAAAAAATCAAATACTTCTTACAATATCCTTTGCAACACCCAATGCAAATATCCCCTAATTTTTATGAATAGTACATATTACACCACACAATCGTAACATATAATATAAGAGACAGTCTTAGGTAAAATGCTGTTGTTATTAAAAGTACATACATATGTTCATAAATACGCGTTTTATTTCACCTCTCTGTTTTCCTCCGCGTTGTATCTATTCGCTCGCTTTATTGAATTATAGTCAAATCAATTACTCAAGAACTCTATTTGCAAGAATTCGTTAGGTTGAATTTGCTATTCGTTTCTACTCATAAGAAGAATATGGTTATTAAATGGTTATTATCATTTACAGTAGCAATGAAATATTAATAATTAATAGCACGAATAAATGATATTGCTATTAACATATATATTTAAAAGAGTATTGCAACATCTGCCATTACTTTTCTATTACTATTATTATTATTATTATTATTTTATTACATTACTATACAAGTATCATACAGTAATTATATACCAGTGACTAATAGTAATGATAACTACTCTGAATAATGATAATACTAGTAACAGTGGAAAATACATATATATATAATAATAGTAACTGTTATATAACAACAGTATGTAATTATATAATAACGTAATGTTATTATCATTACTCAGTAGTTTTCTTCTCCTCATTAAGTGACACTATCATTTACAATTTGAAACGAAATTACATGCGTCAAGTTAACTGAGATATCCATCATAAGCTTGTATAAAATACCCAACGTCAGTAAAGTATTTAAATTACAAAAATGTATTGTCAAAACTAATTGAAATGTAAATCCTTTTCTTTTTCTTTGTTTTAACTGTATTTCTAAATGGCGCCCTACCAAAATGGTCGATCGCATTAAAATTTTCGGGAAACAACGAGTAGGAGACGATTTCAAATATAATATAAATGTGAAGAAATATAAATACACATATGTAACACCTTGTAAACACTGATTAAATCAATATTCTATCATATCATGAACAAGTTGATAATAACGACTGTTACAAAGAAATTACAATTATATTGATGTCTATAGGGATAAGTTTAGAAACTTCAAAGCAGTGTCATTCAGAAGTATATCTCTCATTTTTTTCTTCTTTTTCCAGTAAAATGGATCTTATAGCGATCGTTGGCTTAATAATTATAATTTACACTCTCGTTTATATGATCTTCCCCTGGTTCTTGGATTGTGATTTAAACCTTGCTTTACATGAGAGATTTGGCAAACCTATAAGTAATGATGATTAAAAAAAGTGTAGTCTTAATCCATATTAAAGTAGCATTATTTTTATGTGTATTATGATATGTTTTTTCAAATTTTTCAGGTTCTCTGAAAGACAAAGTGGTATGGATAACAGGAGCTTCAAGTGGAATTGGAGAACATCTTGCATATGTTTTGGCAGAGAATGGATGCAAATTAATTTTATCAGCACGACGGGAAACAGAATTGGAAAGAGTGAAAGACAATTGCTTGCAAAGTAAGCTTTTAACAAAGACAGTCATTATTTTATACCCATACTTTTGCTTGACTTTGATGTACACAATTCACTTGTTCAGGAAATGCAAATTTGAGAAATTGTGATGTTGAAGTGTTAGTGTTGGACATTTGTGATTTAGATAAGCATGAACCAGCATTTAATAGCATCATCGCTAAATTTGGCAAAGTAAATATATGTTCAGTGCCTCTTTACTGCAATGATTCATTATGGTATATTTTAATTATATTTTAAATTAATTTCAGTTGGATATACTTGTGAATAATGCAGGACGATCTCAACGAGCATTGTGGAAGGATATTGAGGTATCTGTTGACAAAGAAATGTTTGACTTGAATGTATTCTCACCAATAGCTTTGTCTAGATTGGTAGCAAAATATTTTTGCAAAATGAACGCAGGTCATTTTGTAGTTACATCTAGCATTGCTGGTATCACAGGAGCACCATTTTCTGCTACATATTGTGCAACTAAATTTGCACTGCATGTAATATATCAGTTGTATACATCATTATTAATTTGTCTGTCTACATATGTATATATGGATAAATAAATATTTGTTGTTTATAATAACATAGGGTTACTATAACACTCTTGCTATAGAAAAACTAAATAAAAACATATCAATTACAATGGCATGTCCAGGACCAGTGTATACTGATTTTTTGGCAAAAGCATTTACAAGCAAAAGTAATGAGGTAAATATAATGTAATTTAATATTTATTATTATTTATTTATTTACAATTCTCTATATATTTCTACAGGTATATGGAAAAAATACAAAAAGTGATACAAAGAATAAAATAAGCGCAGAACGTTGTGCTACATTGATGGGAATTGCAATAGCAAACAATCTTCTTGAAGTATGGATTTGCAAACCATTTGTGCTGCAATTGGCATATCTTAACATTTATTATCCAAATGTTGGATGGTGGTATGTTTATATTCTTTATAGAACGTTATTAAATTGTAGATACTTTATAAAATTATTTCATTTTAGGATAACAAAGAAAATGGGAACAAAATTTCTACAATATTTACGTGATAATGAAGTAACGATTAAAACGAATACCAAAGAAAAGCAATAAATATATATCTTTTTTTATATTGCAGTACGCATTTGTTCATTGAAAATATATTTTGTTCATAAATGTTTGTAAATATTTATTTATAATTTTTACATATACTTTCTATATTCTTACTATAAATTAAAAATAATATTATATTATATTATATTTTCTGTAACTATATTATCTCTGTACTTCTTCTCCCTCAATATTCCTTAATCCCTTGACATATGAATTAAATGAAATGAAGTAGGTAACTCAGAATATAGGATATCAATGTTGAAAAGAGCATGTTCATTATCAAGAATGTAAAAAAATATTTTTTTATATCCTTATGTGCGTATCAACCTGCAAACATCTCGGAGACCTCATTATCGACCAGGTTAGAAAACGCATTATGTCTCCCAGACATTATTATAAGTAAAATAACTTACAATATAACTCTATAGCACAAAATGCATTATGAATAGCTCTAATTTGCAATGCAAAAATGTTTTATCTAAATTCACTGTAACTAGAACTGAACCTATTTGAATTTCTTCTACACTCTAATTCTATAATAGTTTAGTTGTTGTTGTGTAATAACAGTTTTGTTAATCTGAATAGTTAATAGATAAATAGATAAATAGTAGATATACATTCTAAACTAAATTAATACAACTAGATTGAATTATATATAAGTCCATGTTATATAAAATATATTATCATAGGAATAGACATAAAAAATATAAATGTACAAATATATTTTATTTTATAAATTTAGGTAAATAGCATTTAAACAATGTTACTTAACGATTAAAATATTCATTGAAACTTTACAAAATGAAACAATTCCAAAAATTCTTATTAATTTTAAAATTCAGTTTAACCATCTAATAAATAAATAATTATTTAAAAGTAGTATAAATACTTCATTATTGGAAACAAATTAGTCATAAATAAACATAGATAAATTTCTAGCTTGGCAGCTTTTCTCTATTTCGGCCATTTCAGCTATTGTTTTAATAAGAGATTCGTTTTATCGCTAAAACGAGAAATCAATTTTGTTACTTTAAAAAAAAAACCTTATATTGAAAAAGTTATTAATGAAATGACCAAAATTGAAAAAAGCCGCTAAACTAGAATATTATAATTACCATAGAATTTATCATAGAATTTACTATAAATATTTATTAATATTTCTGACATAAATTTTAAATGTTGTGACACCGATGTCTTAATTTATCTAAATTACAGCACAAAAGACTAGAATATCATGAATATAATCATGATGCATGATGTTGTCATGATGAAGATGGGCAAATAATAGTATAACACGAAACGCTATATAATGTTTCAAATCTATCTTGTATTTCTTCGAAGGTGCGATATTTTGTGAAATATTTTGTGAAACTAAACGTATTGATATTGAAATTTTTGGATGCATCTTTGTCTTGTGACTTTTATAACTCGGATAGAAAGGCAGAAAATATATGTTACATACTTTTAATAAAACAATAATTGTCTCTTGAACGAAAGAACGTTGTCTGTGTGTTTGTATATCATCCTCAACAAGCATTTTTACACATATGAATTTGCAATTTGTTTAATGCTGTGATGAAAATGAGCGGTGAGGACGATTGGGACGTAGAACAACACAAGACAGAACACGAATGCGACGAACATTGGGAACTCAGGCGAAAATTTCTTTTGGCGCATAAGGACAAATTTCCAGAAGACGAACTCGTTTGTTTAGCTCAAGTGTTTACAAATGTGGAACTGCTTGGATGCAGGTAATATATATATATACTCTTATTTATATTTTACAAGTTGTACTATGTATATACTACACAGTTATGCTATACATTACATTATATATGAGTATATAAGTTATAAGTAATCAAATATATATTAAAGTTAATTAATTAACTTTTAACGATTATCAAAGATATACTTCAATGATATTCCTAATGAGTTGATAGAAAAAATCAGATACATTGCTAGTATTATTAATAACGATTTTGATAATATGCAATGAATAAGATCTCTGGAAGTACGCTTATTTAATATTTGCATATATATTAAAGACAAAACTATTTTAAACAATTTGTATAAACCAGTTTGAATCAGTATCAATTACTATAAAAAATAATTTGAAATAAATGATAATCATTAAAAGTTAAGTAGCTTTGGTGTGGTCTGATTAATTATTCTCTGTATTACTATTCTTTATATATTTATATATATATATATATATATATATATATCACATATTACACATATATATTTCATAAATCTTTAGTTTACTTTATTATATATTTATACATATGGAATGGTTCATGAAAATATTGAAACATTTTTGTAATCTTTTGTAAATGTATTATATATATTGTATAAAGCATTTTAAAACTGTAATGAGATTAGAGTATCCTGATTATATTAAAACCATATATAACCATGATTATAAGAATCACCCAAACCTGAAAATATATGCAAAAATTATAATATTTGCAGTAAATGAAAATCAGTAAGTAGTACAAATAATTATCTCAGAAACATAAAAAGTATTAAAAATGGTATACACTTGAAAGTTTTCTGTGGTAAATATTTAAATACATTTCTATGAAGCACTATACGTGTATTTTGATAATATTTACTTTTAGGTATCCTAAAGAGACAATGCAGCTAATTGCAGAATTAGCTGAAGATATTGTTGGTGAATACAGAGAGAAACAAAAGTCTAAGTTGAAACGAACGTTTGTAAAAGCATCAGATGCTGCTAGTTCAAAGGTCAAAGGTATATCTAAAAACTGTGAGTTACATATTGAGTATAAAACAAAATCTTTTTCTTTAAGTTCGTTCCTTAAAAACTAATGTTTTAGGAGGAACTGCCCCAACATCCACCAATAGAGTCGAGACGTCAACACAGTCATTAAGTAGAAAATCAGCTCATAAGTCAGAATTAAACAAAGTACCTTTTAAACGAAAAAAATTTAACATAAATCCATTTCGTGATATTGTTATAATTGAAAGACCCAGAGATATACCGCAAACTACACTTTCTAATGCAGTTAATATGTCAGGTGGAAATGTGGACTGGAAATTTGATAAAATCGGGGCTTCTTAGTATGGATATTTTTCTATCCTCTCCTCGTTCTTTGTCGTCAAAATTTTTTTATCTTTCTTTTCTTTCTTTTACAGTAAATGCAGTATTTTTATCAATTCAAAACTGATAGCGACAGCTCGTAGTTCCGACCAAAAATCAGCGAAGAGAGATGCATCCATCATTGGGTTGCAAGAACTACGGAAGTATTATTATACAATTAAGGTAAAAAAAAAAAAATTGTTTCCTATTTTGATCTATGTGAAACTGTTGCTAAAGCTTTGCTTTAACATTTAGATTAAAAGCAGCGTGAGACATGCTAATGTAACTACAGCAACAATAACTAACAGAAAATCGAAAGAAGATACTATTTCTGATGATAATATTGGAAAGAAGATAATGAAATTAATGGGTTGGACCGGTGGTGGTCTTGGTAAATCACAACAGGGAATAGTAGAACCCATCGCGTAAGTAAAACCTTTATTCTGTTCTCTGAAGCATTTTATAAATATCAATTTCACATTCGCAGAGTTAACGAGCAAAAAATTAGTAGGGAAGGTTTAGGGTTAAAACGAAATATTTTGTCTAAAGATGATTTGAAACATAGATGTAAAGATATCATGGGGAAATTCCTCTCAGGTGATATGGAAAATGATTTGATATTTTCTGTTGACTTTACAAATGATGAAAGAGCAGTAATCCATCAGTAAGTGCATCGATACAATTGTTAAAAAAAAAAAAAACGATCGTTGAAACTCAAAATATTAAATACATGTTTCAATTTGTTTGCAGGGTTGCAAGACAGCTTGGTTTGAAATCGCACAGTTATGGTCCCAAAAGTCAACGAACGTTAGTAGTTTCTCGAAAGATAGATCCGTTGGATTTAATCGAAGAATTGAAAAGTCTTGGCGGCGACACTAACAAGTATCAGTTACTCGAACCAACTGGACTGTAAATAAAAAGAACTACGTTTTATGTTTTCACAATCTTAATAAATTTTACGCCTAATTATAAATACCAATTGTAAATCATTATATGCAGGCTGTCATAAAAGTCAGATTGAAATATAGTGACATTGTTAATATCATATCGCCATTTAATTCTAGGTGTACAAGTTGAAAATATTCAAATAAAATATTTCTTTGAAGAAATTGAATCTAATGCGTCGTTTCTCTTTTATTTATTGCATGCTGAACAATTTTCAAAGAATGCCTCAACAGTCTGGGGAAGAACATTACTCGCTATTGCGCAATTCCGTGAAATCCCGATTCTCTGAATGTATCTTTCGTACATTCTCTTTCACGGACGAGTTCCTCGGGCTGATGTTTCATAATTTCGATGATCATTCAATAGGAAGGAGAAGAAATTTTTATGAAAGCAGAAATAGAATATTTAATGATTACAATAATCACGAACGATATATATATATGTGTGTATGTGTGTGTGCGCGCGCGCGCACGTGTGTGTGTGGTCAGGTACAATTTTAATTTCGTTAAATAAAACTGAAAGAAACATTCACTTTATTTAATGATCTTCGCTGAACTTATTTCCAAAAGACATTGTATTTTGTTTTAATTAATAGAAGTACAAAATTTTAAGAAGCAAGATCGCTTACGGTACGTCGCAGTTGCCGTATAAGAATTGCTTTGGCAGTAGAACAATCAGAAGTCGAAAATAACATAGATACGATGGTGTGTGTGTGTGTGTGTGTGTGTGTGTGTGTGTGTGTGTGTGTGTGTGTGTGTGTGTGTGTTATTTTTTTTTTAATTACGTTATCACATTATTTAAATCTCGATAATCAAAATGATCGAAAATGTTCTCTGTACGTATACGTGTATATACGTTGTGCATCTCGTCGACTGGCAGAAACGTCCGACAATGCTTGTTCACGCTACGTGCGACGTGTTCAACGGAAATACTACTCGCTTGAAAAAATATCCCTTTTTTTCTTTTTAAAATATCCTCTGCGTCAATTGGAAATGTAACTCTTTCCTTTTTTACGGGTAACTGGTAATCCTTTTGGCTGAATATATCATGGACGGATTGTATAGATATGTTCTGTTACTATGGTTCACAATTTATCCAATCTGCTTTGTTAAAAAGTAAAATCCTACGTTTGACTGAAGTTATTAATTTTTGTTCCAATCTCTGCCACTGTCCAGATCGACGAACAACGACAAATATCTATGCGTGCACATCTAGTACTAAAATTATTACATTATCAGTGAAACTAATACTAAATACATTATTAGATGTAACTTGACTTTGTTGACTTGGTTGAAATCGTACGAAAGAAGAGCAGACGACGTGCGAGGTCATTCGCTGTGAGGAACAGAGAAACGACATAGATGTAGCATGTACAAGCATTTTAGTGCCCGTCGCTCGAGAGCGATAGAAACATATCGCGCATGGGGATTCGTCAATTTGCCACCAATTACCACCAGAGATGAACGGCCTTATGTCCTTAAATATAACACGTCAAAATTGAGGGCAAAGGTGGGGGTGGGATGGTTTATAGATCATTAGGATTAAAGCGTTCGCGACGCGGAGATTCGGAGCGCCTTGATCCTTTGAAAAATGTTTTCGAACTCTAAAGCTTACGCAAACTTCCCTCGGGATTTTGTCCTCGGTCCAGGCCCTACTTTGAACCGTAATTGACACCTAGAGGGAACGTTACACACACATATCTCTCTCTTCGTCATTTTTTCTTCGTTTTTCTTTTATATATCAAAATAATATATATATATATCTACTATCTGATAAAAGTGACTTCTTTGTTGATATGTAATTATATATATATATATAGACTTATTTATCATTAATTAGAAGATATGTCAGTTGTTGACTAGAAGATATGTATTACGCTTGATAGGTAGAGATGTGTTTCACCTATACTGAAGTCTCCACGGTGGAGCCAAAGCTTTGATTGTTCTCCATGTTTGTATATGATGTAGTAGTACTTTACAGCGTCGAAATTTCATTTCAAAAAGAGATTTTCACTCGAGCGGTCTGTATTTTTCCCAGACCATAGAGAAAAAGAAATAAATCTGGAGAGATTGGCTCCCAGAGAGAATTCGGCACTCATCTCTCTAAGTTAGATTACTGATATGTATCTATATTGATATGTTGTGTTGCGTTACCGTAATGAAAATATTAACACACAGCATTGTATACTTGCTTCTTCGTCGTCGTCGTCGTCATCACCATCATCATCATCATCATCATCATCGTCACTTTTGTTTTCTTAAGTAAAGAACGCGTTGTACCCTGAAGGAACGCGATACGATGCTCAATTTGTACCTGCTTCACTTTTCTTGCTTAAAATAGATATATATATATATATATATATATATATGTGCGTGTGCGTGTGTGTATGTGTGTGCGTATGTGTATACATAGATTTTTATATACATATACCTGTGTACGTATACATACGTATATGTGTATGCATCCTCTCATATAAATGATTATATGTGTATTTTGTATTTGAGCTGAAGATCAATCATTGTTCGTATAGCAAACAAATTTACACTGCGATTTACAGATTAAATTAACCGGAATCTAAGCAACAGAGATATATAATAAATTAATCGGGACAATTGTCTTAATCTCCTGCGTCCATCTATACGTTGTGTTGTCGTAGCAGCATACCAAGGGTCGATTCGAAATTCTTCCGACTGTCAAAGATTTTCGCATCGACCTCTTCCCTCAGTTACATTCGTCAACGAGAAAAAAGGACGCCAAGATGCGTGTCACTTTACATTTTCAAGATTTTCAGTGAGTTTAACAGAACATCGTCAAGGTAAAGAGTCAAGCTTGTCTACGTATTTCCGTTTGGTGCGTATCGACGAGGTTTGATTGTACACAAGTGTAATTTCACTCGAGTGAAACCAGCAATGACTACATTCTACACTTGTTAAATTCACAAAGACCGTGTTCTAATCACTTCCCTTGTACTTGGAGTATCAAAGCAACTTCTCTCGAGTATGCAATAGGAAGAGGTATCGTTTAAAGTTTTTCTCTGATTGTCCCTCACTTACTTATCTGTGGATAATTATATGTGTATATATATATATATATATATATATATATGTATATATATATATATGTATATATATATATATGTATATATATCTCGCGAGATATTGATTTAATCTAAACGTGCAAGATCTGGAGACAAATCTCAACCTCGATACGACGAGAAACTGAAATCCGTAGAAGGACCTTTAGTATGTGTATTGGTACTGTACCAGCAGTAATTATCCGAGTTCACATAAGCGTGTAAATGTGCAGTAGATGACATTATATATATATATATATATATATATATATATATATATAATGTATGTATATATTGTACAGAAAAATGTAACGAAAAAACACGTGCAGTGTTCCGAGTCGCAAGGCAGGTTTCGCGCATGCATGAGTTTTACGTACGTGTCGTTACGTCAAGTATCACGAACATTAGCCACCGAAGCACAGCTTCGGCACAATATATAGTAAAATACAGAGAGCGCCACGGGAGTCTGACGATACGGTGAAATTAAAGTTCAAGAGGTAAGAAACTGTTCCATCGTTTCTTGCACGTTTCAATACATTTGTGTTCCCAAAAACAGAAGCATCCAAATTATCGAAGGCTTTTCTCAATTATCATCGTCGATTAAAATTGCGTGAGTATTTTCAAAAACATGAAAAGAACCGATTGACGAGTATTCTGTGGACTCGTTTTCGCCGGATATTTTAAAACGTTTTGTGTCCCGGACGATGATTGCATGTCAACGACGAAAACAGACTGACGGTTAATTAGTATCGATCGTACACGCCGTATAACGGAGCGTTCGGCAAAATATAATTAATGTACCTGACGGTTACAATAGGTTTCGTGTCGTCTCCGTTGCGCGATCGCCCACGAATCCACCGTCGAATTTCCTCTCGTTATTTCAATTTTGTATTTCTCAGTTTTTATATCTCGCACGGCAAAAGAATGGAACGGACGTTCATCGACGTAAAAGCGCGTGTCCATCGCAGCGCGAAAATGAGTGACGTCGCGTCGATAAATGTTCATGGATATACAACCATCGACCCTTGACATTTGGGAAACATTTTAAACATTCAACACTCCCGTGCCTCTCGATAATGATAGATATCTTCTTAACTTATCTCGGTGCTCGCTCGATGCGTTCTTTGAAAAGCGGGGAGAGCAATAAGACGACGTCGAGGGAAAAGCAAAAGGAAAACTTGAGACAAAGAGAGACAGAGACAGAGAATGAGATAGAGAGCCAGAAAGAGGAAAAGAAAAGGGATGGAAGAAGAAGGGGAACTTGCCAAAGAACTTCTCAAGGCGACAGGATAGTGCGATTGTTATACGATACAGCCAGCGTTATGGCGCTTCCGCAACGGCGTCCCATGGAAATGCCAATTCAGTCGAGAAAGCCGGTTTTCACGAGCTTCTCCAGGAAAAACTTCACGTCCCCTAGCTCCGAGTCCTTGATGCCGATTGATTTCAGCATGCCTAAGTCGCCGTTCTCCACCGCCATGAACACCGAGCGCAGGTGTTCCAAATCAGAGCGCATGAGATGCAAGGCTGCGCCAAAATCCTCGATCGTCTGAGATTCTGAGAAATTGAAAATTCATTTTACTTTGCTTTCTTCTTTCTTTCCTTTTCCAGATAATAATTTTTCTATTAACAATTTAAAATGAAATTCACTCGCTTGCAAATTTGATTTTATACATCCCCAAAGGTCGACTTGTTTATTTTTCGTATAAGGACCGCGATAATTACCAGAAAGTGCTATAGCAACCGTGTTCACGCCGCCAAGAGGTTTCAGTGTGTCCCGCGCTTTGGTCCCGAATAATTTCTCAAGATAATTTGGGCCGTGACTTGCCAACAACGATTGCAGAAAACTAGCAGTCTCCTCTACTGGTGGTCTCTTCGCTGGAACAAGCAATTAAATACTTTGACCAAAAACATTACACAAATACACGTAATATACGTCAATATATTATATTATATATTATATTGACTTACAATATTATATTAATTACAATCGTATTAATGTTATATCACGTACGTTCATATATGTTAATAATATCTTTCTCCGATCAAACTTTTCCACAAATTACACTAGTTAGTAGTTACTATATCATATCAAAATTTTCTATATTATAGTAATTACTAGTTACTATATTATAATAAAGTTTTCTACAAATTGTAATTAGTTACTTCTGCAAGTATATCTAGTTACTTATAACCCGTTATATCTGTACCTACACACACGTAACACAATGATCGCCCTTTTTTTATTTGCACAACTTTGTGGCTAGAGAACAACGGTGGAGGGGGGAGGGGGAGAGACAATCAATGCAAGAACACACGGAGAAAATAGGTTCGACCTAGTGATCGTACAGTCTCATAATAGATAGGTAGCCTGGGTAGTAGTTAAGAACGAGAATAAATCAGACGTCCTATACGACCCGAAACTCGATACGTTTCTGCCATATGGAAACTTCCTCGTAACCTTGTTCTTATTTTCAATGCCGCGTTATACAAGCTCCCTGAATTGCTCTTAACATAGCAGACTCATGGTAATTTTTCTTTTTAATAAGAGATACTAACAGTTACGTGCATTACATTATTTTTATTGTAAAAAAAAAAAAAAAAGTGGATAGAGGAAAATACTGTTATACGTAGCCAGTAGTAGAATCGATCGAGGGGACGAAAGATTTTACCAGCTGTGCATAATCGTGAATCTTCGTCGTATCCATCTTGACAATCGGGGGCTCCGTCGCAAAGATACTGAATTGAGATGCAGATTCCGTCTCCTGGACACTTGAACGGCTCGTACGGGCGGCATGCATCTCCTGCAACATTGAATGATAGTAACAACAACAACAACAACAACAATAATAATAATAATAATAATATTGATGATATTCACAATACTAAATAATATTAATAATTAATAATTGTAATAATTTAGTAATATTAATAGTAACATTGACAATAATAACAACAACGATTAATATTAATAGTAATAATAGTAATCAACAATATTAACAATAACAATGATTAATATTAATGATAATAACGATACATTTTTATAAGATGCACGCGAGTTTGTTTATTGAAATTCGCTTCGTAAATCATTTTGCTTTCAACACTTAGAACTACCAAAGTCGGTCAAGACGACCAATTTACAATTTTAGGCATAAGTTTTTCTAGACGTATTTTTGAAAATTTAAATGATTTTTCGAAAAACGTGTAAATAAAAACATATCAAGCGTAATTTATTCTATCGTAAAGCTTTCTCTACTTTTCTACTTCAGTGTTTCTGACGGAAATTTTACGCTTTAGTCGTCGATAATACTTCTAAGTTGAATCGAGATATTTAAGGCACTGTCACCCTAAATTAAATTCTATCGATAGAGTCTCGGTGGCCACAAATTCTATTAAAATAAAAGGGATCGCAATTTAGTTTAATCGCTAATTTGACCTCGATCGCAATTTAGTTTAGTCGCTAATTTGACTTCGATTGTGACTGGCGCCATTTTCAAAACAAAAGAGGCTCGCGTAATGCGTGGGATGTACGCCAATGGTACACGCAACAGTGTCCGAAAAGGGTGTTTAACAAATGTCCGAATGTATAATAACCTCGTGACTATGCACGGTCGTTTCACGTTGCGTGCGTGCGTCGAATATTACACACATACATACACACGTAAAGCGTGCGCGCGTGTGCATTAACTTTGTAACTGGCAATGCTCGGATTAGCATAACAGAGTCACCAATTATTGGTGGTTGCCAACACGGCTGATATTGACCGGTTTAACCCTGTCTGCGATTTTCAAATCCTTTGCACGCAGGGGAAAGCTTTCGCCCTGAAATAAAATTAAAACGACTGATCAATAACGTAAAAAAAAAAAAAAAAAAAAAAAATAAAAAAACATAAATGTAAAAATATTTGAAAATCGCAATAAGATCGAAGAAGAATACTACTTACGCCATTAAATGCGATTATTTTTTTTTCGTCTTTAAGTGTATCATTTTTCTCGACAAATCGATCGTTACTACATTCGTGGTCAACCAACCGGGAGATGATTCTACGTGTAAAAATATATCGAAAAGAGAGAGTGCAATGTTTTGAAGCCTTGGTTTTCGAGAAAGTCGAGTTATTTTTTTTTAATTCGACCATATATAAATCGGGAGAATGTTAAATTGCAATTCAGCCGCATTTGTCCTGAACCTAATGGTTAAGAAGATATTTTACGACTTATGAAGATAACCTCAGAAATTTAGAGAAATAAAAAAATTGATAAACCATGCAAATTTCGTATCAAACAATTTTTCATTAGACGCATAACTTGAAAGTTCGTTCCGGTGTACAAGTCATGTGAATCACCCTGTATATTGAAGTCACGTACATTCAATTGTACATCGGTCCAAAACATCATTTATCACGGTGTTCTCATACGATCGTCGAAAATCGATACGCCACGAAAGTGAAGTAATCGTAAATTGGCAAAACACATTGGCGTAATTCAAGTTCGCAGCAAGCAAATTAACCAACCGCGGAGAACTTCACACGGTTTATTGCTCAAAGGAATTTACCACTAATAGAGTAACGCTTAGTATATCGCTGGCGTCGATTGCCACGTTGCGTTGAATAAACCACGGACAGAGGCCGTGTCACGAAGATGAATCGTGATACGTTTAATACACCACGTGGACTCAAATTGCCACTTCAATGATGCTGTCCATCAACACGACGGTTCATCGTGTAAAGATTAAAATTACAGGGTGAATAGAAAAGAGGGTTCGTAGCTTCTAGGTTAGACAGTACTCGCCGAAACGTGAAAAAAAAGTTCCAGTAAACAGAAGGGTCGACAAATTAATAAAAGTTTCGACGTTATGAGCGACTTTTGTTTCGGGTTGAAGAAATGCGAATTTCTTCGCTTCGAAGAGCTATCATATTGTACGTAAGTAGTTTACCTTTTTTCCTCTTTCTTTTTTCTGATTACAGGAAATTTCCATTTCTATGCATGCTTCGTATCAAAGACTTACAGGATGCGTTCTCATTTTTTCACAAGCATTTCAATCGAAACAAAAGATCGTTTGTAACTATTAATTTTTCGACCCCCGTTACGATATTACATTATATTGATATTTTGATAATTATGGTGTGTCGTTTGACATATCTCGGTGTCCTTTCTTTCTCGTCACGCAATGTTGGCATGATTCGATTTAAGATATAACTTCCAGTTTCCAGTCAACTTTACAACTGTAGATTCTTGATGTAGTTCTTCTTGGAACTTGTTTCTTCCATACGTACATATACGCACAAACATGTATCGTTATATAAAATAATTACAGTTATTAATAGAATTATTATATAAAATAAACAACATGTAAATTATTACATATGAAATATAAATTATCATTATATAAAACAAACTAAAAATATGAATTAACAAATATAAATAAATATAAATAAATTGCTACATGCAAAATGTAAATTATTACCTTGTATAAAATACAAATCACTGTTATACAAAATAAACAATGCGTACATTATTACACATAAAACATAAATCATTACTACCACACAAGACAAACAGTATATAAATTACCGTGTACATACAAACTATGAATTATCGTTGTACAAAGTAAAACCGTATGTAAAATGAATTACACGATTATTTATTGACCACTGTGAGATATCTATATAGAGCGAGAAGGGTGTATGTAATTCCGAGAAATGTGTTGACCAGGTTGCGAATCAAGGTTGCATACATCCTCTAATGCCGGACATCTCAGCCGGGAGGAAACGGTCACGGTTATTTACTCACCCGTACGTTTGGTGTTGAAGTGACCGTAGAATCGGCTCAGGTCGATCGCCATGACGGCACGGGGGAGAACAAGGCAGGCACTCAGGGCGAGGCTGAGCGCGGCCACGCTGGTGCAAAACCTCTGAACCATTCTCAGCCGGCGACGAGTTGGACTGTTCCCTCGACAGAAGACTTTCAGCAGAAGGTACCTTTTTTTCGCGCGGTAGTTCGCGGTACTACGCTGTCACGGGGACACAGACGAGCTACCACCCCCCCGTCGTCGTTTGCGAACAAGCAAACTTTGGCAACAAGCCCGTGAACTTCTCTTTTCTCTCTCTCCCCAGCTGAGAAGCAACCGTGAGACGCGCTGTAATCAAAGTGACAAATCGTTGACGATACACTATGTCTATGATCACGTCCCTTTCGAAAACGGGAAACGTACACGGCAGACGTACAAATACACGAACAAGTATTCCTCCCCTTTCTCTCGTTTTTTTCTCCCGTTTTCACAGCCACCCACCGTCTGTTCTTCGACACCGAGTGGCTGGCGCGTGACGCGGGGTGCACGAGCACTGTGAAACACACCTGCGTACGTACCGTTTACCGTACGTCCCATGCCAACTACATATTATCCCCTCCCCAGCACCCCACTCACCCTTATCAGTCACGAGCCTGGCAGCGCGGCGGAGCGGGAGGGGGTAAGCATGGAACCGCGCTCGACCAATCAGACAACGGGTCTCGTCGGCCGCGGCCAATCAGGATCGCCGAGATCGAACGTTCTACCCTGGAACACCTACGCGACCCTTTTCTACCACGTCGCATCGATTTCAACCCCCCTTGTATCCCGTGCGTAACGTTTGTTTATCGTTGTTGGAACACCGCTGCGTTCACGCGCAGCGGAATTGCGTGGCCATCACCACCTCGACCCGTTTACACGGGGATTCATAGAATGTAATATCGTTTCATGAAGTTGACACGCACGCGATCCTCCCTCGACTAATCTTTCCATCCCACCCCCACCCACGCCTGATCTCTTCGAAGAATTTTTCATTCGCACGCGTAACACCGCGTGTAGCTTCGAAATTTTTAGGAATTTTGTTCCACGTTCCGAATTTGTAGAAATTGAGAAATTTTTAGAAATTTCGTGTACATTCTGATTAGTTGTTGATACGTTTGTTGTTACACTTAACGAAGAATCTACGTAATAATTAGCAATGTGTCTGAGCGTGGCACGTAAAGTGAGACACGTTGTCACTCAAAATTAAATAATAGCTTTTATGTAGAAAAGGCGATGTGAGTCTCGGGAGGGAATTTCAAAGATGCGAACGAAACACGAAGCACAGTTCACTGAGAGTAGTTCCTACAATTGCACAACTATAACATAGCCTCAAATACTAAATCTTAACCTTTTTAATTTCTCAGAATTGAAAGAATTCGAGGTTCATCTCGAGTATCTCCACCTTTTCGTACATTTTTTTTATCGAGGTACTTTCAACAAAATTTTAATACGATTCTCGTTCAATGCGATTACAACAAAACAACGAGTATAATAAATCATTTTTAAACAACGTGGATAATAATTTAGAATCTTTTCATTCGATTTTCTCATTCTTTGTTATTTCATACTCCCTTATTATTATTTTTTTTTTAATAGAACAATAATATTCGCATCAACTGTTTAGAAGCAATAACAGAATTAGGAGAAACGGAATTTAACAGACGACAAATTGGGAGAAGATATCGGTTGTTTGTGAAGATAGCAACAATTGACAGTCCATGACTGATACAAACCTGCAATTCCCGCGGAAAAGCTTCATACTGTATATAACCTGAAAAAAAGATATTGATATACGCGCGTACGCGATCAAGGCGTACGCAATGTGCGAACAATAGATCTGACGTATGTACTTGTTTCTAAGATGGGGTTAGCTGAATAATTATCGAGAAATGCGAATGCCAATTGCTTCATCGGTCGGACGGACGGAAACAGCGAGATATCGAGTAAACAGATGAAAATGTACTTGGAGTTTTGAGGGAATTTCGAACAGTATGGAGGATCTAAAATGCAAATTTTTCGGCTTGATCAACAAGCAGGTAAACGAATTTGTATAAAAATTTTACGCTTAAGTATCGTACATTGCGAGGAACAGCTTGACCTCTGTCTTTCCCCTCTTGTGATTTTTAGGTTATGTTGTACTTTGTATTTGAATTTGATTTCTGTGTTGCATAAACCGCTCGCGTTTAAGATTATTGAAAAATCGCACGAACGATGCAGTGTGTTTATGGTTTCTATTGTTATTGCAGAATGCGGCGAAAATCCCGTTGATGGGTTTGCATCCGGATTTACTTAATCCAGAATCGCAGAAATCAGAGGACGTGCAATCAGAAGCTGATCAGTCAACAGAGAGCGAACCTATCCCTGATCAAGATATATTGGAATCCATAGAAGGGATTTATTTCAAGACGGACCATAATTTCGACGCTGGTAGACACGAGTTGGAGAAATTGCCGAAGATACTGCAATCTAAGGAGATTGAGAAATGCTACAAGAAACTGAAGCAACAGCATCAGGTCGTATCGAAGAAAGTGCTGCAACTTATCTTGCAGAAGCAGAATGCCTGTAACGTGGAGTTTGACAAGATTTTATTGATACAAGAAGAGTTGCAAGACATGTTGGAGATATGCAGAATGGGGAGAGCTGATTTGAAACTAGCCGAAAGGCAATTTACCACGGCTAGTTTGGGAATATTGGCAAATTATAAGAAGAGACAGATCATAGAAGAATTATTGAATAACTTGAATACTATAAAAACATTGGTAAGTTTCTTTCCTTTGGCTTGAAGTTTATTCGTTATGATGATACAGTGTTGTAAATTAATTATTATAATGCCTTGTAGCAACGTACGGGGGACAGGTTACAAGAGTTGTTGAACGAAAAGAATTATCCCAGAGCAATTTCGTTACTCTTAGAATGTCAAAGTGCTGCGCAAACGTATAAACACTTTCATTGTATTGCCGCTTTAAATGGAAAGTTACAGGATATTTTGGAACAAGCGGAGGAAGCCCTGGACGTTACATTGTCAAAGATGTGCACACAATTTGACGTAACAACGTACACATCCATTCAAGAAGCTTATACTCTCTTAGGAAAAACTCAGTCCGCGATGGATCAATTGCATATGCATTTTACCGCTGCGATTCACAACACTGCTTTCGCAGCTGTTCATTCATATGCGGGTGGAGATACTAAAAGACAATATAAACAACTTTGTCAGTCAGTTCCCCGTGAAAGTTGCGTTACTTGTCTAACAGAATTGTGTAAATCGTTGTGGACAATATTAAGCTCTTATTATTTGGTAGTAAACTGGCATAATACCCAAGAAAGCAAAGTTAAGTTCAAAGCCGATGTGAAAGATCTGGAGGAAACTTTCAGCAAGCAATACGTAAAGCATAAATTAGAGAACAGTATGATACGTGTATGGCATGACGTTGAAATGAAGATATCCATATTTTTAATGAATGCTGATCTAACTTACATTAAATTCGAACAGTTCGTTCAAGTTTTAGGTATAGTTAACAGGTAAATGACAAAAAATTAATAAATTTAAAATTAATTTACGTATATCGTGCTAATAGAGTATAATTATAGATTAATGGAAATTGGAGAGGAGTTGTGTGGCTTTAAGTCGGAAAATCTACAAGAATCTATAAGGAAACAATCGTTGTTGTATTTCTCTCATTATCACGCGTCAAGATTAGACGAACTCAGAATATTTTTGGAGAACGACGGGTGGGAATTGTGCCCCGTTAAATCTAACTTTGTGGCAACTCAGTTGCAAGAATTCAAGAGTTTAAAGCCATCGCTGAACAATTGCAAAGTGTGGAACAATTTTGATAACTCTAACGTCGGTGAAAACGATAGCCCGATAAGTATAGAGTGGATTCAAAAGTATTTAGAGGGGAGTGCGTCTCCGTTCTCTATAGGTTTAGACGACACCATGGACGAAGATATTTTGATAAGTAATGAAGTACGATTGTTTGATTTAAAAATAACTCATTGCCCTTGTACTAGCTGATAATACAATATAAAAGATAATCTATATTATCTGCAGGATAATCCTCCAGCTTATTTTTCCGATGAATCGGACGACGACATCCCTGATGAATTGAAACGCGAGTACGTCGACGATTCGGATCATATCAAAACGAATAAAAAGAAATGTAAATTAAAGCAATCAGGACCCATGGTTACGAACACAACGCTAAGTATATTGCGTGTTTGTGGAAAGTATCTGCAGATGTCTAGATTGTTACGATCAATCGCGGTTACAGTTATACAAAGTATGATACAGTTTTACGAGTTATGTTTTTATACTGTACATTTGTTCTTCACGTCAGATTTGGTAAGTTTCGTTTATCAATTAACAGAGTTGAAAAGTTAATTCAATAATAATAGTATGCTTTTTTACAGCAAATAAACAGCGATTCCTTATACAGTCCAAAACTGAAACTATCTCTGGCAAGAATCAAGGAGAACTTGATCATGTGCGAGAATGATACAGAGGATAATATTAAGTTAAATTCCGATAAAGTACGACAGCCACAGCTCTCTTCCATTGTAAATTTATCACAGCCGGAAAAGCTTCATGGTTTAACCGAACGTATCGTAGGAGTGGAATCTTTGATATTTTTAGGTCGGCAATACGAAAATTTAAAACCGTACTTGGAACATCTGATCGGCGCCAGCCCGCAACGCGGTTTTCTTCATCAATTTTATATGCAAACGATAGCATCGACCGTAGACTTGAGGAAACCGGTATACATGGCGGTTGCGTCGCAAGCATTCGACGTTGCAAATATATTAAATTTAATGAACAAAGTTAATTGGGAAGTGACCGATGTCATGTCTCAACATAGTGGGTATATCGATGCATTGCTTCAAGTATGTACCTTAAAAGTAACAAATAAAAATTTTTATCTCACTCGTGTATGTTGAAGAAAATTTTAATCTTTTTTTTCGTAGGAAATATGTATTCTAAACGAGAGATTGAAGAACATTGGAAGTTGTCTCTCTTTAGCAAATGACGTATATAACGCTGTTTGGGAGAATGTGGCACATCTAATAACTCATACATTGGTAGAGGGGTATGTCAAACTTTTGCTTGCAATCTTTTTGTCGCATTTACTTACTCATCTATACTTTTTCTTTATCGCAGATTTTCCAATACTAAAAAGTGTTCAAACGGGGGTAGAGCACTGATGCAACTCGACTTCACACAATTAAAGTCGAAGTTCGAAGCGTTGACTTCTTTGAGGCCAATGCCTCACAGAGAATACGTTGAGTTATATATTAAAGCTTACTATCTTCCAGAAAATAGTTTAGAAGAGTGGATAAGGGAACACAAGGTATTTAAATATATTTACTTTCTCACACACATCTACCCGACTATGATATTCTTACTTATTGCTGATGTATTTTTCTTATTCTACAGGAATATTCTGTCAAACATTTAATTGGTTTAGTTTCTTCGGCTTGTCAAAATAATAAGAAAACTCGGCAGCGTTTAATTGCATTCGTAGAAGAACAACGACCTAGTAGATAGCATAGGGCTATACACTATAATACATCTCAAGATTATATCGAAATAGGAATTGCATAAAAAAAAGGATGTTTAGAAATAATTTAGAAAAAGATGTATTTTCTTCGTGTACATACTCGGGGACTTTTACTATATCACTAAAGTAAGCAAGCCCACATGTTTTCATGACATTTTCATTTATTCAGTGCACGTGTTAAATCCATTGATATGAACTTTTTAAAAACACATGTTCGCAAACATGTTTGTAAAATCGAAGCAGTATGTGATAAAGTACGAAATATTTTACTTACTTTTATTGACGGTGATGTACGTCAATAAAGTATAAGTAATATCGGTTCAAAGGAATCTCATATCGGAATTTATAATTTTAATTCGAATTCGTAGAGTATTGTTATTACAATTAATAATTACAAACTTTTCACATTGTATTAATAATATATATATATATATATATATATATATATAAAGTTCATCATTCAGATCTATTACAGCGTTAGCAAGGATACTGAATAAAAAGTATCTACACTTTGAATCTCAAAGAAAGAATTTAACTCGTTACTGAATCTGTTGATAAAAGAATTTCTGCTCGATACGAGCTTTATCTCATTCAGTCACTATAAAACAAATAAGATGTAAATAATTTTATTTCATATTCGTTTTATTTTTATAGCTTTTTTTATGATATATATATATATATATATATATATATATATAATGAAACATTTTTAAAACATATATATATATATATATATATTATTCCACATGAAAATTGTGATCTTCATAAAATTGTGTTTTAATATTTTGCACACAATATTATGGACGCAGTCCATTATCCAAAATATTAATTAATTTGTTATAATAATTTATCAAGTAATTGAATAATTACTTTTTATTTTCGAAATTAAATGCAGTTACAACTATACTATTCAAAAATATGATATTTTACATTTTGAAAAAATGCTCTTGTAATTTAAAGGTGTCTTTATTATACAAATAATAATAATTATAATTATAATAATAATAATATACAAGTACATTTTTTTCTGGATTCATCGGTTTCCAATTTTGTAAAAATTATTGTTATTTATCTATATAGTATTCATTGTAGGATTACGCTTATCATATATTTATATCGTTTACTTGTACTAAAAACCAAGAAATTCTATTGCACCTCTGACTTTTTTTATTCGTATTCAGCCTCATTTCGAGGAACATATTACTTTTCGTTTTCGCTTATTAACATATAAATGACTTAAAGATTCATGTAAAATTGTTAAATTACTTACACGACGTAAACTGCATTTCGCGTGACCATTTCAAAAAATAAAAAGACAACTAGAATATTTTTTTACCAACATTACATAACACGACAATATGATAAAAAAAAAAGAAAGAAGAAATGATCTGTTTTATCAAACAACTCTGTAATTATGAGATTGATAAAAAAAATGTTGGTGCACTGAGAATTCTCTGGCTGATAGTATAATGATTCAGCGTTTCCCAATTTTTTTTCCTTTTTATTTTCCTGGATCGTGTCTGTTGAGTAAAATTTGTTATTGGTAAAAAGACAGTCGTGCTTTCTAATCTATCTGTTCTCTCATGTGTAAGGGATTGAATCACGTATTGAATTACGGCCTTGTCACGTGTGTGTGTGTGTGTGTATGTGTGTGTGTGTATATGTGTATGTATATATTTTTTTAAACTTTTACAAAATCCACGAAGAACACGATCCACGGATTAGTAAACGTTAAGAAACGCTGACAAACTGTATCGAAGTAACCAATTTCTTCCTTACTCCAAAGCGTTTTATATTGAGCCCTGCATTCTGAATGGCCCCTGTTGAAACAAATTGTTGGAAAATGTAGCTGATACGCATTGCTAAAAGTGTGAACTAAATGAAAATATAATATCGGATGCTTACTTTGACAATAAGTCTACTTGACACTGCTATTTGTTAATAACTTGTTTAAAAAGAAAAAAAAGAAAAGAAAGAATAAGAAGAACGTACGCCATAATTAATTATGCGCATACGCTTCGTTTCTTTTTTTTTTTTTTTATTGTTTTTCCGTTCATTTTTAAGTTCAAAATTAGTATCGTCACTATATAAATGCTTCTGTTATCTCACAAATGAATGAAGAATGAATAAATACGTCACTGCTAAGTGAAACTCGCCTTATTATTAAAAAAGAAGAAAAAAAATTACTAAAAATATCTGCTTCGAGCCGTATATTTAGGATTCATTTTTCGTTTCAAGCTTTGGACATTTTACTAATGAAACACGTACCCTATGATCAATGAGAATTTGAACTTCAATTCAACAGCGTGTATGTGTGTAATTCGTTCAAATAAAGTTTATTGCCAAAATATACTTGCTTTCTTTTTGTAATATATATTAAAACCTGCGTGTCTCCTTTAAAAAAAATTCAACTACCTTCTAACAATGTTACCTGTTATCGAATATAACTGTTTGTTATGTTTCTTTTAATTATGTTTCCTTACGTTTTCAATTACATTACTAAGAGAAACAAATATGACACAACATTATGAACCTTCGTTTTAGACGTTAATTAGAAGTTAATTAGTATAAACATGTACATAGAACACTTTTCGCTCGATACTAGCCCATACACAACCGAAAGAGCCTACTGCCTTTTCTCTCTCTCTCTCTCTCTCTCTCTCTCTGAAATCTGTGTATGGGTCTTTTTAAATACGAGCTATCTTATTTTGCACGTTAAGTTCTCACCAAAACACGGTACTTAACATTAACGGTACGTATGCCGAGGAAAAGAATCCGACGAACTTATTAACGTATCTGTATTAATCATTACTGCGGTAAAATAATACAATTTGTTAAAATCCTAATACCTTAGTATAAATCGTGGAATGCAAAAACGTTGATATAGAAACAGAGCGATGGAACAACGTATATTATCGTGTCCTTATTCCGCTTTTAATCGCAAATGTAAATACGAAGAAGAAAACAAAGGGGGGCGGGGGTAGGGTTGAATGACGTTGAAATGTTTTTGTTTCTGTTCAATTAATGGCAAATATTGATAAGTATGTTTATCACTCTCATTCTACATCTTATTATCAAAAGGAAATGAAACGAGACACATGTAAAACATTGTCTGACTCTTATCTTTTTTTTTTTCTTCTGTGACCTAATTCTAATTCTGCGTAATCTGATCGCTTAACTGGTAAAAAATATTGGCAGATTTAATGCTGTTACGTTATTAGTAACATTGTCTCTATTTTCTTTTTTTTCCTCCTTTGTCTCTCTCTCTCTGTTTCCTTTTTTTTTTGAGCTCTTCAGTGTCATCAAACCCAGTGGCTTCCCATTTGTGCGTACAGAACAATCCCATTTTGTATGTATAAGTGTACGTTTGTACGTTAAATGCATTTCAATTGAAGTTGAAGCACAAAAAAGATATATAACGTCATTGTGACTTGTCACTTTCTTCTCGGTTTCTTTTTTGGAAAGAAAGAAGTTGATTGATATGCGTGAAACTCGAATGGAAGACAATTAGTAAAAAACAGAAAGTAGAATGACACCACAAATGCATTTTTTCTCTCTCTCTCTTTGTTCTTTCTTCAAAGAATAAAATTGATGGTAAAGATTTATCATGAATTTATGCTGTATAAAGTCATACTCAATGCTGTGCTGTATAAAGTCATTGATGCAAGTGCTTTGAATGTTTACTCACATATATCAGTGGGATTATATGTATGAATATTATGCGTGATACATTTTACGTAGTATGAATAACAATCAGTGAAGGATGAACTTTACGTCTAATTGTTTTGGACGACATTTTAAATTAAGTGTTACATAAATGATAATTTCAAATTTGAAAGATGCTCTTCCTGAATGTCACAAGTAGCTCTTATAACTCTTTGTATTCTTTTATAGTTAGTATCTCGTAATGCGATACGTACGCGAATATATATATATATATATATATAAATTATAGTAAAATGTTGAATGTAATAATCTAGTCAATATTGTTGTATTAACTATTTTCACGGACTTCAGTGAACAGTTAGTAACAAAGTCTATATCTTTTGGTACTTTGATAAATTTCTATTTATATATATTATTATTATTGAAACACACCATTTGATGTTAATGGTTGTTTTACGTTTGCTGCAATACATTGGAAATTATTTCCTCTTTCTCTCCCACTCTCTCACTCTTGCTCTCTCTCTCCCTCTCTTTTTCTCTCTAATGGATCATGGTAATGATCATTATCAGTTTTGTTACAGAGCCTCTACATGATAAATAAAAATGAAAATACAAAGCAAACGTACATTCTTGGTATGTGGTTAACTGATGAAAAATAAATATTTGTTCATAATTTATGATTACTGGTCAACCATGTAAGGCCTTCATAAAGCCCATCTCCAGTTGTGGCACATGATGGCTGAACATACCAATTCCTATCTCGTATCCTAGTTAAACCCAATTTTTCTTGTATTTCGTGTGGTTTCATTGCTGAAAAAAATAAATAAATAAATAAAAAGTTATTTATACTACGCGATCATTAAAGATTTATAATATAGACTGTAACACACCATCTGGAAGATCCTGTTTATTTGCAAAAATTAAAATAATAGCATCTCGCATTTCTCTATCATTTATAATTCGATGAAGCTCCTGGCGTGCTTCGTCTATTCGATCTCTGTCGGCACAATCTACTACAAAAATAAGTCCTTGTGTACCGGTGTAATAATGACGCCAAAGCGGACGTATTTTATCCTGTCCACCAACATCCTACAATGAAACCATTGCCCTTAATGAACATAAACACTCTCCAAGTTACGTTTGTAAGATTTCAAGCCACCTACCCAAACATTGAACTTAACATTTTTATAGGTAACTGTTTCTACATTGAATCCTACAGTTGGTATAGTTGTTACAGACTGTCCTAATTTAAGTTTATATAGTATTGCTGATATGTAATTAAGGAAATGTCACAAAAGCGAATCGTAACAGGATTCTAACAGTATTTCACTTCTTTTCAGGAATCTTTTCGCAAAGTTCCTTGTATAAAAAAAAAAAGAAAACAGACACACGTGTGTAAGAAGGATACTAGTTTTCCCAGCAGCATCCAATCCTAGCATAAGAATTCGCATCTCCTTGTTGCCAAAGATCTTTGACAACAACTTGCCCATCTTGCCAGCTGCTCTCTACGCACCTGGCACCTGAAGTTCAGAGAGTTCACTTTTTGAAAAAAAATAATCACACGATTAAATTGTTAATTGATCTGCCTGAAAATGTCTCAAAGATACTAGTGTCTTTTTTTACTGTTTCAATAACGTGTAACTTCCTACAACGTACTATGAACATAAATACCGTATACCATGATATATATCGTGAATAAAAAAAAAAAGCTTCCGTTTGAAATTGATAGTTTTAAAAAAGCTACGACAATTTCGCCGAGTAACGTGGGCTTGGATATCGCCTGAAATGAGATGTGACTCAAGGACGACCTTCCTAACCTATCAAACACCGCGGGTGAAATAAAAGATAAACAGACGTTCGGGGGAAAATAACAGGGGAACAAGCGGATTCATGGCACGTTCGCGATCGTCTCCGGACCTGCGGTCAAGTTTTCTCCATTTCTAGTCGGGAAACAGCCGTGTTGTGCGACATACGACTCCGACAGTTGTCACGATTAAATGCTTCCTGATCGGTGTTGCGGCTTACATGACAATTGACGACAAATTTGTACGGAGAGAAAGAAGAAAGGAAAGAAAGAAGAAAGGAAGGAAGGAAGAAAGGATGGATGAAAGAAAGAAAAAAAGTCCCACGAGCCAGCGGCAGCGGGACGAGAGTGTAACTCCGGAGTCAGGCGTTAAATGTAACTCACCGAAATACATTTACAAGGGGCGAGTACTCTATCATGAACGCGCGGACATATCACATCACTGGACATAATTTATTTTGTGTTACGGCTGTGGCGTGGCAGCATTACCGAAAACGTTATTTAGGCAGGCACGGCATGACGTCCCTCACTTCGTAAGTCACAAGCAAACACGCATGTAACTTGAGCGAAATAACGAGATCAGTTCGGCATGCATCGAGCACTGACAGAGAATTCGAAGCGCCACCGTATGTCGCTGCCAATTACTAGCGTCCGATTCGCGATACGTTTGAAAATTTCACGCGTCGCGGCCGGTGGGACGACTGTGTCCAATGTAATACGCCTGCAGCTTCGGTCTCAAGAGCGAAGCTCACCAGCAACGTGGCAATTCGAGCCGCTTCGTGGACGAGACTCGACGTTTGAGATTTCGCAGATTTTGGCCCGGGGGAAGTAAGTTCAATCGGCACGGTACAATAAAATATTGAAATATTTCCACTAGTGTTTCAAAAAATAAAGTGTATGAATATATATATATATATATATATTTCTGGCGATTGTTTCCTACGTAGTTTGTTTTCATTCGTTTGTTTGAAATGATCATTTATCAATTGAAAGATTGTTCGAAATTCACTTGATTCACGCGAGTATGTGTATTTTTCACGATGAGGTTGAAACAGTTGTTCATGCAACGAATATTATTTTTGCGAGATCGTTCCTAATTGTTTTCGTACGTGAATGAAATTCTGTCCAACGAAGTAGTTGCGTATGCGTCTTAACGTTTATCTTTCCACATCGCAGGTTGTAATTGAATAAATAAATTGAGTATGCTAAGGTGTTCTTTTTCTCAGGAATAATATGCTTAATGCCTAATATGATTAATTAATATTCGTCTTTTCTTTATACTGTTTTCAGTTAATTTCCCTCTAAAACAACATTTAAAGTAGATATAAAAAATATACGAAATGTATTATACATTTTTATGATATAATAAAATACAGAAGTATTATTCAATGTAATACTGAAATCGAATTTGAAAATATCATTTCGCTTTATGCTTAAAGGAAATAATATTTGGAAACAGCATTTCATTTGATACTTAATTCATGAATGCCGTATGTAAATATAGGAAAATAGAGAATTGAAAATAAGAGTGTCGAAACGAAACAGATCTTTTAAATCTCGTTCAATGTTTTCTTAAGATCGTGCTTCTTGTAAATTGTGCTCCCGAATAAAAGATTGCCTGAAAGATAATGTGTACGTGTCCAAAAATGCGAATAAAATGAATCAACAAAAAATGTCAATAAAAAATTACTTTCTTCAAAAATTTTTACTTTCTTACAAATAACACACGAGTCTTAAAAAAAGTTTCGATGAAAAATCTTTGCTGCAGTATCAAATTTCAGAACTGCTTACTTGAAACATCATCATCATCATTATTATATAGTGTTTGTGCGTGTTAGCACTAAAACATATATTTGAAATACTATTTCTTTGGAAAGAAATATTAATGATTCCGAGTATATTATTTACCCAATTGTTTCGAAAATCTGTTTCTCCCCTTGCCTTTAAAATTCTAACATATCGAGTTTGATGCCTTTATTAACCTTTTGAATATTTACCAAGGTAATCAAAAGTGGCTAAACAGACGTTTCTTCTTCGCGACCTAAATTGTTTATTCTTGAATTACTAACTGTTGCAAATAAGATAGAAAAATACGTGTATATTCTACTATTAAATTTTAGAAATCCCTCTGCATGCTCATATCACGTGTATTAGTATGTTTTGTATAAATCAATGTACCTTTAAACAATTTAAGTACCTTCAGTTCCTGCGTGCGCATGCGCGCACTGGTAATCGACTTATCAACTGAGTAACAAAAAATTTCACGTATCGCAGTAAATTTCTGCCACATTTTTTTCCATTCGTTATCTTTCAATTCGTATGTATCACTCGTAAAAAGCCATTTTTAAATTCAAAAAAGAAAAAATTGTGTATACAATAAATAAATTAATAATTAAGGTATAAAAAATTTAGATGTTATTTTTTAGAGTTCAATATTAATCGATATTATGTGTATATGTGTGTACATATATATATATATATATATATATAAAAATAATTATAATTTATATTTATATTATATATATATTATAATTATAATTTATATTAATATATTACATACATTGTATTAAACAAAAAAGATTCCCGAGAATAAATCTCATTGAATGATCGTCATATCAACTTATTAAGTTTACATATCAGTATCACGTTTAAATGAATTTACATAAACACAATTAAAAAACATAGAAATTTATACTCGACTCTCGAAACATCGTAACGCAACTTTGCTTCGGATATCTTCCTAAATTTTATTTGTTCTATGTATATACTATTCCTGAGCGTTCAAAATTTCCATGAATGCAGAAACACTGGCATTCCAATCATCGTACGCAATCGGAAACAGAAATCCCCTCATTTTATTCTTCTCTTTCTTGCGTGTTTCAGCCTACGTATTGTCAGCTATCTTAATTGTTTCGGAAATTCGGTGGGAATTATTTTTCAGTCCAGTGCTGAAATGTTCCCATTTTTCACTCTCCACTATCTACTCAGGCAGACATTGTAAACAATAGAAGTTTACTCATATTAATTCAACGCCAAGCCATATACATAACAACCAAAGTGTAGAATTTGCAAAAATTACAAATTGTTAATACGCTTGGCATATTTAATTACAGATTACGGTTCCGCTGTTGAGAAAGTATGCCCACTCACTCGCTACCTCTATTTAAATAAAGTTTAATAGAACCTACTGCGAAAGTAACAAATTCATCTCATCGAAATGAACATTCGTTTGACCAATATCTCCGTTTGTGTGAAAAATTTTTCAACTTCAGCCGTATCTGCGAAAGGATTAATCACGCGTGACCGACAACACGGTGAACAACGTAAGAATTGGTATCGAACGTGCGCGTACGGAAAGGTTACGGTCTCGGCGTTCGATCGAGCCTTGATCAAGTGAAAGAACCAGGGAAGAAAGAAAAGAGAAAAACAGAATATGATTACTCGCAGCCAGTATTTGCCCGTGGAAACGAAATATGTTGGAAAAAGAAAGGAGAACAGTTGGAGAAGCTGGAAGGGTGAGAGGGGCCGATAAGAGAAATCGAGCGGAATCGTGCTACGTGGAATCGTGAAAGTGAAGGCGTATCCCGCCTTTACACATGAGCCGCGATAGGTTACAGGCCGCGATCAAATACCTGTTGCTCGACTTCTTTCTTCTTCGCTTCCATCTGTTTGCTTAAGCTCAGGCTCGGAACGGTAAGACGCAGCTATCTTTCAGTCTGTCTTATCGATAAGAGTATTTTGTAATAACGTGCTTGATGTCAGTTGCTCTTGTAGTGTACAACCGGCTGTCAAGACGAAACAGTGACATTCCTGTAAACATGGAATCTGTCAGGAGGAAGCTGATTGAATACAATCAGGAACATCTGTTGAAATTCTGGGATCAACTGTCGGACAGAGAAAGAGAGGATCTTTGTCAAGATATATCCGAGTTAGATCTGACAGATGTGACTTTATGCTTCGACAAAGCGGTACATGCATTAACCAGCATGCAGAGTACGTTGGATGACAAGTTGACACCTATTCCCAAGGAAAGTATCGCATCGGTCAGAACTACTGATAAAGAGCAGTTGAGAGTGTACGAAAAGCTGGGATTGCAAGAAATAGCAGATGGAAAAGTAGCTGTACTGTTAATGGCTGGTGGCCAGGGTACTAGACTCGGTGTATCTTATCCCAAGGGTATGTACAATGTTGGTCTACCTTCTGGAAAAACACTTTTCCAACTACAGGCAGAAAGGATACTTCGCTTGCAAAGCATGGCAAAGAAGGAATGTGGAAAAGATGGGGAAATTACATGGTACATATGTTTCAAATTACTTCTGTCAAGAGTATAAAAATCAGAAGTACTTCAAGTAGAATAATTATCTTCTTCTTTTTCTTTTAAGGTACGTATTAACCAGTGAGGCTACCCATGATACAACTGTATCTTTCCTACAAAAGCATAACTATTTTGATCTAAAAGAAAAGAACGTTCAAGCCTTTAAACAAGGTATGCTACCATGTTTTACACTGGATGGAAAAATCATTTTGGATAAAAAATATAAAATTTCGAAGGCGCCTGATGGAAACGGAGGGTTATATCGAGCTCTAAAGACGCAGGGAATATTGGATGATATGATACAGCGTGGCATTCGTAGTGTCCACGTTCATTCAGTTGATAATATCTTGATAAAAGTGTCAGATCCTATTTTTATAGGATACTGCTTATCTTTATGCACTGATTGTGGAGTTAAAGTGATAGAAAAGTCTTCTCCGAACGAACCAGTAGGAGTTGTGTGTAAAGTACGTTTCCAAGGCACTTTTATCATTCATGACGTCACTTTATTTCATTACTTCTTTTTATTATTTCAATCAGGTCGATGATATCTACAAAGTTGTAGAGTACAGTGAGATTTCACAAGAGACTGCCAAATTGCGTTCTAACGACGGACAATTAATGTACAACGCAGCGAACATATGTAATCACTATTTTACTGTAGACTTTCTCCACGACATTGCAACGAATCACGAGAATGAAATGGAACTGCACGCTGCCAAAAAGAAAATCCCTTACGTTGACGAAGGGGGAAATAGAAATGAACCGAAATCACCGAACGGAATTAAAATCGAGAAATTCGTGTTTGATGTATTTAAATTCGCGAAACAATTAACAGTTTGGGAGGGAGTTCGCGAGGAAGATTTCAGTCCCTTGAAAAATGCAGATTCGGTTGGCCAAGATTGTCCAAGCACTGCGCGAAACGATGTACTTAAACTCCATAAGAAATGGCTGTTGAACGCTGGGGCTACGTTTGTGGCAAACGACGTAGAAGTATCTCCTTTATTATCTTACGCTGGGGAAAATTTAGATCACGTACAAGGACTGTCATTGGAAGGACCGTGTGTATTGATATAGAATAACCAGAAAACCAATATTATTTTCGCAACTTTTTAAGGACGGTACTGTTCTTGTTAAAGATCTTTAAACTATGACAAAAATGTATTTTTTAACCTTCTGTGATTTAATGGTAAAACTTAGCTATAGAAATTGTCGACATTCTTGCATAAATTTTATAACAGTAAAATACAAAAGTATTTTGTACGCATCAACGAGTCTTTATAATAAAAGATGGAAAAAACAAGTTGTGGGAAAAATGTTCACACAATATGTTGTATATTTTAAAAATATACAGACTTTAATTGTTATCTGAATTTAGCTGTAAAATTATGTAAATTATAAATTTAGAGATATATTATTATAAATTTATGAAGATTGATATTATGATAAAAGTGTAACGAAATTCATGTATTTTAACATTACACATTTGCATTAATTTTATACGAAATGGAGATGCAATAAAAGAAACGATAAGAGAATATAATAATGTGATGTTTTACGTATATTTACACGTTATTTATAAATAAAATTTATATACATTCGATGAATTATGCCTTGTAAGATCTTTGTTCGAATTAATTTCAAACATTCAGTATCTGAAGCTTACTTGTATATCTTGCTTGCATGTTTCTATGGTCGTTTCGAATTCCTTTGGAACGTGAAATATTTTATTTAGAAATAAATAGAAATAAAACGTATGTCGAGAATGTAAATTTATTTTAGAAAAAAAAAAACTACACAAAGATTATATATATATTGATATTTTATTATCAAAGAAGTGGCCCCTCCTTTAACCTAATATACACAAGAACACGTACGCTTGCTTAGATTGGTATTCTTGATCGTGTTGCCTCCATTCGAATTTGAATCGTTTGGGAGAACAGTTAGACTCACGTACAGCTAATGCCATAAAGTCTGGTGGATAAAGAAGTTATCATGTTAAAAGTGCATGCATTAACATGGACGAAATTTTCCAAATTTTACGCGAATGTGATTTGTACGATAAGTCTGGTGAAACATCGGACACGGCAGAGAGTAATTTTGCAAGGAGTACGAAAAGGAACATCGAGATGTTGTTTGCACAGATACAATCCAATATTGGAAGCGTCGAATATGCAAATCTCAACAAAATGCTAGCACTTTGTTACTTGAAGGTAATTGCATTGGTTCGATATCGTCACAAAATCACCTAATAATATGAAAATTGAGCGATTGTTGAGCAATTGTCCAATAAATGATTTCTTAGTGAAGTTGTAAATATTGTTTACAGATTGGTAAAGAACTTGAAGCTATATTTCATTTGATCGAGTCGCATGCAGTGATACTCCGTCAACAGATATTGCATAGGAATGTGAAAAAGGAGATGCGGGAATCAATTTTGAACACACAACAATCTTCCGGACTCAAATCTTCCTATGTTGGATTCAATGCAAATAATTCGAACGGAATTGAAAATTTAAAAGCGAAGCTTTTTGATCTGCCCGAAGGTAAGAAGCCGATATAATTATTTTGATGTTACTGGATATATTGAAACTATTGAAGTAAATGTTTTCATTTGTGTAGAATGGTACATAGTCCAGATCACTGGACAGTATAGGTCTCCAGATATATTTAAGTATAGTAGAACTAAACCAGATGCAATGTGTGAAATACATATTACCATATTGCCAACAAAGACCAAAGATGCAGAACCCTTTTGTGTAACATTACCAGAACCCAAGTTGGACTCCTCTTACAATATCTGTTATGAAATTCAGAAGATACTTTCTAATAATAGGTCAGATTTAGAAGCTACTTATGCAAACAACGAGTTGTATTGGAAAATGAGGGAGAAGCAAAATACAAATATGAAGGTACTCAAACGACAAACATGATTTTAATAAATTTAATAATTTTTGCTAAATTTAGTAATTTATGTGTATGTATAGACTGCTATACGTGCATTAGAATATTCATGGTTACGTGAATGGAGAATCTTGTTTGTAGCAGATCCAATAAATAAACACGATATTGTAGAAGATATCGTACAAATGATTGATAAACTAATATCTGATGACAAAAATTCGTAAGTAAAGCTTAAATTAATAACTAAACGTTATTCTAACAGTTATGTTTAATTGTGCATTAACTGTGCATTATAGGAAAAAAATAACAAAAAGGACTAGATGGTTGTTAAGAAAAGTAGCGTTAACAGCATGTTTTCTTACTAGAGAAGAAATAGCACGTGCAATAAAGTATATACTTCCCGATTATGATAAACTGGCAGATAACATAATATTGTCCATATTTGGAAAATTATCTTGTACAGAAGAATTGAAAGATGCAACTAGGAAGACATTAATTTTAATTGTTGATGAAGTAAGTATAGATTTAAAATTTGAGTCCATAATTTTGCATACACTCTCTAATGTTTCTTACAGCATATGGATTATGTACCTTTTGAATCTATGGAAATTTTAAAATGTCATCCAGCTACCCGTTTTCCATCGTTGCATATTGCATATGCTTTGTTCAAAGAGCATGAAAACACGATAGAGAATGGCTGTAAAATAATTTATGTGAAAAATGATATGGGTACGTGTATAGTTAATCCTTCTGGTAACTTGATTAAGATGGAAAAACGTATGAGATTGTTCATTGAGCATTGGTTACCAAATTGGAAAAGTTGGTACAACGTGGAGCCACAAGAAGGAATCTTCGAGGATGCACTAGTAAACCGTGATATTTTAATGTACGTTTATTTTAAATATCTCATTTCTATAACTTTTATAATTTATTATATTTTATAGGTATAATGGCCATGGCAGTGGAATACAATACTTGCGAGGAGAACAGATTGAAAGACTTAGAGTAAGGTCGATTGTTTTATTATTCGGTTGTAGTAGTGTAAAACTACTTACAACAGGAGGACGTTACCCACCGTATGGAGTTCCAAATCAGTATTTAATAGCTAGCAGGTAAAAGAACTTTTTTTTTTGCAACTTTAATTACTCGTATATTAATCAGTTTTATTCTTAGTCCTTGTGTGCTTGGTATGTTATGGGAAGTCACGGATGCCGACACTGATAAAATGACGACGAATTTCATTAGTAATTGGATTCCATCGCCATCAAGTAGGCCATGGACTGACGTTGATATTAATACGTGGTGTGCGGGTACACTAAGTTAGTATAAAAAATTATAAAATATCTTTTTAGATTATGTTTATTATTTTATAATTTGTCTTTCTTTTAATTTTTGATAATTAGAATTTTTAAAAACTCGTCAATTTTCACAAAACGTGCCCGTAGAACCTGAGATGTTGAGAGCAGTAGCAAAATCTAAAGATATCTGTTCTCAGTATATGACCGCGGCTGCAATAGTAGTACGAGGACTACCAGTAAAACTCATTTGAATTGTAAATATGAAAAAAAAAAGAATGATGCAAATGAATCTACATTGAACATCGGTTTGTATGTATAATTAAAAAAGCTAGTAAAAAATTTTATTTATAAAACGTTTCATAGTTTGGTCGCTCATTACGCTCGTTATGCTGGCTTTTTAAAGTATTTTTCTTGGTCACATGATTATTTGCGGTTCCGGCACAGAACTGGAAATGTTCTTGTGAGGTAAAACTTGACCTCCATTAATATATAATTCATCCTTAACAATTACATCTTCACCAAGTACTGTAGTACCTTCCATTCTTACCCAACGTCCGACAACGCTTCTCCAGCCTACGATGCACCTGTTGTAACATATCACATTGCATTACAACGCAAATTAGAAATACATTACGTACGTTACAAACAGTTTTAACACTTACCCATCCAACCATGCATGCTCTTTTATTACAGCTGCTTTAAGAATAGTGCTTCTTTTAATGCAACAACCATCAGATAAGACAACACCAGGACCAATTGTGACATTGGGCCCTATTCTACAATCCTTCCCAATCTTTGCCGTTTCATCTATTAAGACATTTCCTACTACTCCTGGGCCAGAATACAACTTCTCTGGAGACTTTTGTCTCAAAGATGTCAGGTACATACTCATCCCTTTGAGAAAATCTTTTGGTTGTCCAACATCCATCCAAAATCCTGTCAGTTCCATTGCATAGAGTTCTCCATCCCGAGCCATGTGTGGGAAAATTTCTTTCTCTATACTCGTAGGTTTCAATTCTATTCTTTTCAGAATACTTGGATTAAAAATGTACATCCCTAGGATCACAACGACACCGTCAAACGCTAAAAAATTAATACATTTGAATTCAATATTAAAAATATAATACCTGCATTTATTTTGTTAGAAATGAATTCCTGCGGCTTTTCTACAAAGTCCTCTATTTTCCCATCGTCTCCGTAGACTACCACGCCATACTTTGACGGTTCTTCCACTTTAGTTACAATTATAGTGCCCTCTCTGCCATGGTTCTTATGAAAATCCAAAAGTTGCATAAACGGAAAGTCGCAGATAATGTCCGAGTTCAAAACAAAAAACGGTTCATCCCCTGAACTTAACAGATCATGTACCAATGCAAGTGGTCCTGCGGTGCCAAGTGGTTCAGGCTCATGTGAGAAGATCAAACGTACTCCCAACCTCTTAACTTCTTCGCTCAAATCTCTTTCCATTTCCTCAGCGCGGTAAGATACCGCTAGTATTACTTCTGTCACATTTGTTGCTACCTAAATTGCAATTTTACATTAAAATTTTTGAAAGGTGAAAACATGAAAACATCACAAACACACTGCAACATACCAAAGCCTCTATCTGATGCAGAAGCATTGGTTTATTGGCAAATTCAACCAATGGTTTCGGCCGGCTCAATGTAAGAGGTCTCAATCTGGTTCCATAGCCACCAACAAGTATTACAGCTCTCATTGTTCCAAGTTTTTTCCTCTTTCGTTGCATTCCTTGTTGATAATCCTGGTTAAAGTGTGCTTATAGTGAAACACACATGAAAACTGACTTTATTCTGAAAAGATGTTGGGAATGATAATCTTATGAAAAAGATGTTAAAACAATAAACGACAGTGTCGATTGCATATACGTCCAGTTATGTGTAAATTAAGAATTTGCTTAAATATGTAACATTTCTATTTACTAACCAACCAGCAAAATTTGCGAAGGGCACAATTGAAAAGAAAACATGTCCAAAGTTTGATTTGTAAAACATGTTTGTAAAATATTTCAATTTACCAACTGACCAATCCGATGAAATTTTGATAAATTTAAATATAATAAAATTCGCAAGGGAACAAAATGTGTTTAGAATTTAATTGGTAAAACATGTTTGTAAAATATTTCAATTTACCAACTGACCAATGTGTTGAAATTTGATAAATTTAAATATGATAAAGTTCGCAAGAAAACGAAATGTGTTTAGAATTTAATTTGTAGAACTTGTTCATAGGATATCTGATACATTCTCTTTCTTGGAAGATTAAACGAATAGACATACCTTATGCCTACATAGCGATACGAACGGAGGTAGGTGATAATCACTACTGACGAATATTGCCACGTAGAATTGAAACACCACGTAGACGTGTGTACACAGCGTCGCGTGTACGCGATAACAATACGTGCATAATCATCGATACCAATACAATCAAATGATATCAATCGCTCTGTATTTTGCACTTACGATGCCGCGCGTATCGAAATTCCTGTCGTTCATAATTTTTCGATCAGCGTGACGCACTTTGTAATTGGCAGTAAACTAGCAGGGAGCGCCATTACCAACACACGTTTCATCGCACTTGCACGCGCACAACACACACGCAACATACACTTTGTCCTTTTAAATTCATTTTTCGAATACTGTTCCGTGAGTGCACGAATTTCCTCCGGGAATTCGTTAATTTATCGTTTCCGTAAAAACGCGGGAAACTGGGAACGTTCGATTGTCTTCAATCCGTGGAGAGGTAATTCCTAAATCGTGGATATTAATTTTTAACAGAAGTTCGTAACAGCATCGCGTCGAAGGCGGCTCTCTTTCTTTTTTATCTCGACTAGCTAAAAATTCATCTTGTCAACTGATTAAAAATTAGTGAGCGAGTCACATTTGGAATGAACTAGGATAAATCAAACGAAGTTACATTTTCTTTCAATGTACCGAAACTCTAGCGAGAAAAACAACCGCACGCAGATCGCATACGTGCGTTGTTGCCTCGTGCGCATGCGCCGAAGTGAACATTTTATGCACAGAGGCAGAATAAAAACATCGTTGTGACCGATTTTTGTCTTTCCAGGTGCGCAAATTTCGATTCGAGTGAAATTGGTCAGAAAGGAAGAAAGAAAGAAAAAGAATTTTACGGCAAGAAATTAACTCGTCTATTCGTATTTCAATATTTGTTTCTTTTTTTTTTTTTTTTTTTTTTTTACTATTGCGACTCCTTGAAAAACATAAACACGCGATATACGACGTTAACGCTGGAACTACCAAAGTGATCAAGGTGACCAATTTATAATTTTTGTAGGCATAAAAGACATTTTATAGACACACGATGTAAGACAGTGTATTTTTAATAGTTAAAATAATTTTTCGTAAGCTTGCGTAAAGTTTCTCAATTTTTTTGTCTTCAACGTCTCTGATGGAAATTTTGTGCTTTGATCGTCGGTAGTTCTAACATTAACGTCGACAATTCCGTATCGTGCGTTTCTATCGGCGGACCAATCCCGGTACCGATAGAAACCGAATCGAAAGAGATCGGAAGTACGAGAGGATCGAAAGAAATCAACGTGAAAAGAAGGAAGAACGAAAGTGCCAGCGCACGATCGCGGGATCCTCGGCCTCCGAACGGAGGTGAATTCTCAACAGAGTAGCGACCAAAGGGGGGGGGGAAGGAGAAATGGTCGACGATGTTCGGGGCCAGGCGACTCCGAGAAGAGTCGCCGATTGTAAATGCGTGTTGAAAACGGGCGCGCGTTAATTGGCGGCACGGCCGCAAGATGGCGTAATCCATGCGACGCTGCTTTTGACGTTCGTGTATGAGTTTTTTTTTTGGTTCCTTCTACTTTGAAAACGGCAGGAAGCAAAAATTGTTAGCACGGTGTTTAGTATTCGCTGATCTGACTGAGGATGTGGTGGAAAGAGTTACGTATGGTAGCGACGATTCAACCGACTAGGATCCCGATTTCGAGTACATAGTACGCGAGGCGCACGAGGTCCCGCGATTGGCCAGTTTATGAGACGACGATGGCTCCGTGAGGAGAGAACATGGCTGCGACGCAAGCCGAGAGCCAACAAAACGATGTGAAGCTGAACGAGTCCGTGAAATGTGCACAGAAACGTCCGCAAGTCGGTGGGAATAGTGCGAGTGTTAATACGAAACAGCAGCTGGATCCAGAGCCGGGTGATAAAGTGTCCCGGGGCGCGGCCCAGCTGCTTAAATATGTGAATCGCGGCGGGGACACGGGTTTCGAGATGAGTCAATACCGCGAGGACATTGGTGGACACACTGCCGGTGAAGTCAAATCGCCAAGGGAGGCTGGACAAGCGCCCCAGGAGACGATCGGCAAGCAGGAGGCCCTCGATACGCCCGGGCATCCGAACCATCCCGGACATCCGTTCACGTCGAACGTAATACGCGATTACCCGGAGGAGTACACCAACAAGTCGAACGAATTTCCCTCCAAATCACTTGCCGATTATCCGGGCAAGCAGGTGCCGGAGTACATGGGAAAGCATGGTGACTTCCCGGGGAAACAGTTGGATTATCATGGTAAACACTTAATACATGAAAGTGAAAGAGTTCATCGGGTCGAGATGGAAGAGCATTATGCACCTTCCAAGATTGAGTCGCGATTGGCGTACGTAGGAGCAACGCCGACCAGTTTCCCTGGCCAGACGAGGTTTCTGTCAGGGCAGAGTATATCGCAGGCAACCGGTCCAACACCCACGTTGAATCAGTTGCTCCAAGCATCGACGCCTGTCCACCGTTTTCATGGGAATTATCCTGGAATGGGGCCAGAGCCTTATCAACAACCGTGGCCCATTCAGCGACCACCGGTTGTACCGCCAGTTTACCCACAACCTGGCCAACGTCCCCCACAGACGGTGAGTAAGAGCAGTTTACGTTACCATTTGCAACTATCACTGCGACGTCGAACCTAGTGTATGTAACAATTTACACAAGTTTCGTTCGTTGCAAGACGTATTACTTGTATTAATGGTTGTGTTTCGATGACTTACTATGAGTCATTAGTTAAATGTACTGTAAAATATGCAGGGATCGCCAAGATTACATGCAGGACCTGGAGGACCAAGTTCTCCAACTCCTATGCCATATCAACAATATACGCCACGTTATTCTTCTCCTACAAGACCTCATGCACCATACAGCCACCATCAGGTATTTATAACAGCAATTGTTACAATGTTCATTATACTGGATAGTTATCTATATTAATTGACTTCTTGTGTTTTGCAGCTAAATTCATATACTACACAAACCAGCCATCCTTCCAGTCTGTACACTGAACAGAGAGGTTGGAATCAAGGTGGACCGCCGAATCCACCACCACCTTCAGCCAATCAGACTAATCCTTCCAGTCAGTCGCCACAGCGCGCTCTTTCTCAATCCCCAGCACCACCACCTTCTGCATCTCCACAACCACAATCAACTAGCCAGTCTCAAGTAGGTTATACAGATAAACACCCATTTTATGTTTTTGACGTAACGATTAATGTCCTTGGCATAAAAGTTTCTATGAATTGTACAAACAAATGTGCAAAGAGCGTTTTCTTTTGTCTTAACGTGTCGATGAAAAAAACGTGCCGAACGTGCACCTGCAACTTTTCTATAAAAAGCTGTACAGCATCGAGTAAAATAAGTCGAAAGTAAGATGAACTTTTTTTTTCCATTGATTTGTACATTTTTAGTTCTGTGTACGAAAATACATGACTTACAGTACGTATCTCTCTTTGTTTACAGAGTTTTCATAACTTACAGCAACGATCAACAACACCAAATACTCAGGGGATAGACTCAGGGGTGAGTACCGTTGTATTTCGCAAAAAAGTGGCATGTATTAGAATCTCTTTGTCTCGAAAATTACCCAACAAGGTTGTCAATAATTACGAGGTATCTTCCTTCCGTACGTGTCCATATAATCCGGGAAAAAGAACGGAGAGA